>JAMALC010000038.1:59679-119471 GCA_023628275.1 Rhodotorula sp. M30-05A-2 | reverse complement strand
GCCGCATGGAGGTAAGCCCGCGTCTTTCCTGCGTGAACCGTCGCCCTCGCCTAGCGGTCCACACGACTGACACGCTGGGGGGGGGGGCCCCCCCCCCCCCCCCCCCCCCCCCCAACCGTTCTAACGCTCGCACTTCGTGCACATGACGATCGGATGGCTGATTCGGAAGCAATGGTGAGGACGCTCGTCCGGACTCGTGCGTCCGCGAGCCAAGCTGAGGTAACGAGCCCGGCTACCGCGAACAGGATCCCGTCGCCAGAATCCGCCTCCTGCATTTGAACGAGGCGACCAACACGGCGGCCACGGGCGACGACCTACAGCTGAACCAACTCATCGACCATCTGTAGGAGCGTCTGCGCGACCTCGAGCGACCCCTGAATCGGAGTGGTATAGCCAGCCCGTGGCTTCACGCGCAATACCGCTTGAGTTCCGCCCTCGCGCTGTATCGCCTCGCCAAGGACAAGGGGGCGTACGACGAGATTGTGCAAGCCCGGGATCTGGCGCAATGTGCCGCCGTTAGCGGAGTGGACTGTGCGAACTTGAACGCGCGCCTCGCGACTCGTGCAAAGTCGATAATGGAAGCACGTCTGGCCGACGGTAAGCTAACACTCTGATCTGCATTCCAGGAGCTGTATATTGACGCAATTTCACACCTACGGGTAGCTCTTCCGACCCAGGAGAGTTCCGTCTCGGCGGCGGCCTGCGAAGAAGCACAACTCGGCGCCTTTCGCAGGACTCTTCCGACCCGAACTTGAGGCCGAGTGTGTACCAAGCGGAGTTTGAATGGGAAAGTGACGCGTAGTCGATGATTGTCCGCTTTGACTTCGTACCGGCCCCGACTATCGCAAGTCACTCGCTTGCCCGCCTCCTCCGCGTCCCCTGTCCCCCTCACACCTTCCAGCTTTACTGCCTCTTTCCCCGCCAATCCAATCGGGTCTCTCTGCCTCTGCAACGTGTTGTTTTCCTGTGCCCCTTTCTCGCTTAAAGTGACTCCAGTGCCTGACAGTCTGCAATCCGAAAGAAAATTGCTTCGTACGCTGCCTCGAATCTCGCCACGCCCAACATGGGACGACCTCTAACCTCTGTGGTGCGGGTGTCAAGCGAAGCCGTTTCCTCCTTCGTCCCGTCTCGGCAGCCGTGTGCGGTGCCTCCACCACATCGCGTCTCGGCTGCTTTGACTCGCGACTGTCCCCTCCGAACAGGGCGAGTCGCTCGCTGGCGTAGCAGGGCATGTCTCAACCGCACGAATCGCCCTCCCCATGTCAAGCATTCTCGCATCTGAGGTTCCAGCGGCGTGCACACCAGCAGCGGGTTGAGCTTTCGAGCTTGCTCCCACAGACATTCGGCAACTTCGCCCCCGCTGCATCCATCTCCCTTTCCGCAAGTACGCCGCCATTGCGTATAGACTGTATGGATCTCTTTCCGGGCAGGGAGAAGAGCGGGTATGACAAGTTGCGCACCGGATGTGTATTCTCTTGTACAGAAATCCTCGACGGGTGCGAGAATTCGACTTTCTCTTCGGTTCCCGGAGATCCACACCAGCGAACGAGGTTCAGGCAGACCCGATTGTGCCCCTCGCGAAGCGATAGACTCGCTGCTACACCTGCACACTGCGGTTCAATCCGTTTTGAGAAGGTCCAGCTGCGGTATGCAAGCGCGACGCAACGGCGAAGCTTCACCCGTACGATGCCCCGGGACGCTTCTCCGACCTGTTCCGCTCGCTATCGACGATTCGAGGCAGAATTCGTCGTCGGGGTCCGAGGGACGAGGAGCAGCCGCGCTCGAGCGAGAGGGAACGGGGAGAAATGGGGGAGAAGGGAGAATTAATGGGAGAAGCCCCCGATCGGTGCCACGTGTCGCTTCTTCCAAATTTGATGAAGCAGCGCAACGGACCGACGGCACAGCCTCGGAGGCCTCGCCTGCATTCGACAGTGCACGCGTACAGACGCTCGACTGCTGGAGTGTGACGCATCTCTCCCACGCTCTCTTTCAAACCGACTCGCCCTCGCTTGGAAGGACGCCGCCGCTCAGGCTTTCGGCATTCTCCCCGACCGATCGAAACTCTCCGAGATACGAGAAGACCTCGAAGTCCACGCCTCGACAACACGCCAGAGATCGCCAGCAATCATGTCAGGCCCCTATGGACGGTCTGGTCACGGCAGGTGAGTGGCGGGAAGAAGGGAGGCGTGCGCGCACTCCGTTCTCGCCCTCTTTTGTTCTTTCGGACAGGGGCTAAGACGGACGCGTCGCCCTAGCAGCACAATGTACCCGCCGACAAGCTCGACGACGCACCTAGCACCAGAAGCATCCGGCGGCATGCCTCACCGGAGCTCGTTCGCGACCAGTCACGCCGGCAAGAAACGCAAGTCGCCGTGGCTGTGGATCGGCATCGCAGTCGCCGCGGTCGTTGTGATCCTCGCGGCTGTACTCGGTGGTGTGCTCGGCTCTCGCGCTCATAACAACAACGACAACAAGAACAACTCGATCGGGAACAAGGTCAATGCGGGAGCGACGGCGGCGGCGGCGGACGCGTCAAGCGGAGCTGCAGGTGAGCCGGTCTAATCGCCTCTTGCCAGAGTCTTATAGTCTCAGCTAACAGCAGCGTATACTTTTTTCAGCCTCTGCGACTGACTCGGCGGCCGCCGCGTCCGCATCCGCCACGCTGGCGCCCGGCGCTGCGAAAATCAACGTCGTCGACCTTCCGGTCAGTCGCAGTCTCTCCTCTGCACCATTTCCCTGCGCTAGCCCACCCAGTCTACTATCTATGCGTATCACTACGCTGTACCGGCTGTCGGAACATGGTCCTATGATGTTCCGGCTATCGGACCTATGAAACGATAACGCGGTATGCTGGAAAGGTCTCTGCAGGCTTGCTGACGTCCGGAGCATCACTATAGCCGTGGAATTGGGCCAGTAACAAGTCTATGGGCATGTGCCTCGGCAACGTACTCATACTGGAGAAGTGGATGAGTCCTGACTGGTACTTTAGCCCCTCCCTACCAGCCAGAAATACCCCCAGGACTCGCACACTGACTTTCAGCCGCACAGGTTCAACAACACCGTCAATGCAGTTCAGCCTGGCGCCGGCGCCACAACTCTCGACGAATGGGGCTTTATGGAGGTGCTCGGGCAAGAGCGTGGCCGGGCCGCGCTCATCGAGCACTTTGAGACATGGGTCACGGAGGACGACATCCAGCAGATGTTCGAGTACGGCATCAACCACCTCCGCATTCCGACTGGTTTCTGGGCGTGGATCCCTACGATCGAGGGGGAGCCCTACTTGAACGACACGAGCGTGTACCAGGCGCAGATCGAGCGGATCCTCGGTTACGCCTACGCGCGTGGCATGTACGCCATCATCGACTGCCACGGATTGCCGGGCTCGCAGAACGGCGAGCAGTCGTCCGGCCAGCTCACGACCACGCCGTCCTGGTTCGGCGGCAGCGCCAGCTCCGAGACGCCGAGTCAGACCCGCTCGGACCAGATGGTCACGGCGATCACCGAATGGCTCGCGAAGACCCCGTACCGGTCGGTCGTCACCGGCATCGAGGTCATCAATGAACCGCGCCCGTACACGGACGACCAGATCGTGCAACTTCAGAACTACTACGAGCGTGAGTCGCCGCGAACACCTTGCTCGGAGACGTGGAGGCGCTGACGCGGGTTGGGTCTCTCGCAGGCTCGTACGAAACGATCCAAAAGTCTGCGTGGCCCGTGGCGACGTTCCTACACAACGGTTACACCAACTTGACGTACTGGCGAGACTTTGCCGCCGCCCACGTAACCGACCCGCCGTCGATGGTCATGGTTGATCACCCGTATCCGTGAGTCCATCCTTGCTTTGATTTTGACAGGAGATAAAATTCGCTGATGCGCTTCTTCGTGCAGCGGAAACGTACGTCCCAGGATCTTCGGAAGCACCGAGCTCGGCTGCTGACTTTTCGCCCTCCTTTCAGTTCCCGCCGCAGACCAACAGTGCCGACATCCTGCAGCAGATCTGCTCGGCTGCCGACCGTTACCTTGGAGTGCGTCTGTGCGGCAAGCCTGTCTTCTTCGCATTGACGTCGCTAACCAATGAAACCGTGTGCAGTACCCGATCCCGATCTGCATTGACGAATGGTCGCTCTACACCGGCGTCAAGGACCAGGCGTTCGAGAAGCAGTTCTACGAGCAGCAACTCGTCACCTGGGCGTGGTCCGCCGGTGGCATGTACTGGTCGTGGAAGCTCGAGACGAGTCAACAGGACCTCGCGGCCGGCCTCGATTACTCGCAGTACTCATTCTGTGAGCTCGCGTTCAGAGAGTTTCCCAGCATGTCCACATCACTAAAGGACTTCCATCTGCAGCCACGATCCTGAAGAACAACTCGGCTACCATCGAACAGCCGTCGGCGTTTGGCCAGAACGGCACGACCTCGCAAGGTTCGGCCGAGGCGTACCTCTCTGCCCTCGCGGCCAAGATCACGCCTTCCTGCGGCACGGCTCCGAGCAACGTCGCGCCGTACGCGACCGCCTCCGTGTCTGCGTGGAGCGCTGAACAGAGTGCCCGCTCTTCTGCTGCCGGGCAGACTTTGACCGCCACGGTGACGACCGGCTCGTCGTCGGCCATCGCCACCGCGACTGCTCGCGCCCGACGTGCTGTGCCCATGCGCGCATGAGCCTCATTTATCCCTGTATCACTCCCATCTCTCCGAGGAATGACCCTCTCTCCATTCACTATCATATGACGTCCCTCGATCCTGTCCTTACTCCCTCCAATCTCTCTGATGCCGCGCTCGCAGACGCCACCCCCGTACATTCCTTTGCAACTTTATGACGCTGACCTACCGCATGGACGTCCTCCGCGCTTGTCCGTGAGCGAGCTTGACTGGCAGTCTGGCACCGACCATTTCACGTGTCAAGGCTGAGGCGCTGAGGTTGCGCGACAGAGGACGCCGGCTGTCTTTTCCGTGGCTGTTTGACTTGGCTATATTGTAGCCGAGCCCCCTATGCACATCCCTTTCAGCTGACGCGCGAGCTGTGGAATAGTCGACTTGGTTGATTTCAGGCAAATTTCAGTTGAATTTCAGGCTAAAGCGGAACTGACGTGGCAGGCGCGGGGCTCCAGGAGGAGACCGGTTTTGATCGGCACGGCTCGAGGAAGGACCCTCTTTTTTTTCGTGCGGCCCTGCAGCCTGCAACCCTCAAAGCACAGCTCCTTCCCACTTGACGAGCTCCTATACAGCTTCAAGTCGTTTGCTCTCGACGCTATCTCTCCCGGCGCGCATCGCTTACGATCAGCGCCCGGACCGCGAGCGCGAGCGGACAGTCTCCTTTGTTGATTCTCGCGCTCGCCAAAAGCGACACCACACTCGACGACGCAGCGATACTGTGGAACGCCGACGACTGATACAGACGCACCGGCCACTCTCGTCCACCTCGTCTGCGTCTGCGCCCATCGAAACGTCGAGGTCACGACCAAGGACCTCTTGCGCGCGCCCCACTTTCGGCCTCGAGTGCAGCAACAGCAGAACACAGCGAGCACGACGTCGACACCTTATCCAGCGACAGAATGGTTTCACCAACGACTCGCGCAGATCAGGAGTTGCGGGATGGAGCAGCAGCGGCAGGCCCTCTTGACCCCGTGATCATCTCGGTGGCGGCGTCGTCGGACAAGAGCGAGGCTAGTGAGGGTGGCATCGCGCCGCCGGTGGCCTGCAGCGTCTTTAGGGAGGTGCTCGAAGACCCGACGAGCCCGATTCCGACCCTGGATGAGCTCGAGGTGCGCTCCCCCCGTCTTTGCCGCCTCTCGCTTTCTGTGGCTGATTATCTGATCGCACTTCCGGTTATCCCATTCAGACTTTCGGCCTCTTCGACCTCTCCGAATCCGAGCGCCTTCTCGCAGAGTACCGCCTCATCCACCCGCACCCGCTTCGACTGCCGGACGCGCTCATCGCCACGCAGGCGCGGCCGAGAGAGGCTCCCTTGCGCCAGTCGAGTGACCCTCAGAACCGGTACTCGCTCGCGTCTCTCCAGCTTCCTCCCTATTGGCCAACTTCGTCGGCTCTCTCGAGTCCTTCCGACGCGTCCCGACTGAATCCGTTCGCTTTCGTTCGCAAACCGAGTGCCAGGCCTCGACTCTCAGAGCGCACCAAGAGCGGCACGGACGTCCCGACGTCTTCTCCCGCGACTCGTCCGGTTTCGGCATACGACATGGTTAACGGCGGCGTCTCGTACCCGTATCCTGGCGAGAAGGGTCTTGAACGCGATGCGACGCTCAAAGCCGACAAGCGACCTACCGCCCGCAAACTGCGCAAGGCGCCCCCGCCGCGAATCACAGTCCGAACCGACGAGACTGCCTTACTGCGTCCTGTTTCTTCCAAGGATACGCGCTCCACGCTCAGCGTAGATTCGGCGGCGCGCAGCCGTTCGAGGCGAACGAGCTGGACGTCGAACGCGTCGTCGTCGTACCCGCACTCGCCAGTCACGTACGAAACCGACGACATGCACCCTTCGCCCATGTCCGACGCCCAAGTCATTTCGCGACAGGGTCTTGGAGGCAAGTCTACCTCGGCAGCGGAGCACGAGTTTGTCGTCAAGCGGCGCGAAGCGACGTCTTCCTCCGCGGAAAGTCTGCATTACCAGGCCGACAATGAGCGAAATCGCTCGTCTCCGCGGGTCGCGCGTTCGACGCGTTCGAGCTTTGGCTTTGCCTCTTCGCCGACGTCTTCGATACCTTCGCCGTCAAAGTGGGTCAAACCGTGGGGCTTTGACCGGATACGCCGAGGCGGCAACTCCACTCCGTCGAGTCCGACGGTTGGGAACAGCCCCGTTTCGGGTACTGCCAAGCCGGACTCGCAGACGTTCGAAGTTTTGAGTCGACCGTCGCGGCGACCGAGCCTCGATCGCACTTCTTCGACCGGAGCCGTTCCCGCCGATTCACGCCCGCCGGTGCCACCGTCAGATCCGCAACTCGTAGCGACAACGGCAAACGATCGGCATACGGAAGCTGGCGACGCCGGGGCCGGCCAGCCTGGACCGCTGCCGTACGAGCCTGACTCAATCCGGCGACTGGCAGAGCGCCCGAGCCGCAAGTCCTTGGCAAGAGGCATCTCTTTCGACTCGGTCAGGACACCGAGCGGATGCACTACGCCGGCGATGCTCTCGACGGCGTCGAGCGGGACGATCCGACAGCCGGACATCGGAGCCGCCACTGGCGAGCACTCCGCCCGCTCGACCAAGCTCTCTGAACTCTTACGAGCCTCGGTTGGCGTTCAGGAGGCGTCAGCCGGCGGCGACGAAGAGCGACGACGAGTCGAGCCTAACGCGACATCGCCGAACGAGGACGACTTGCTCGATTCTTCGCGCACAAATTCGGCCACCGGCTCGTGGGCGTCGTCCAGCTCGTCGCACTCTCGGTCGCGCGACTCGTTCTCGTACTGTTCCGGAGATGAGACGCCTGCATCTTCCGCCGTCGAGAACGACGACGAGCTCGTCCGCGGATCGAACGACGAGGGGGACGCGTTTGACTTCGGCAAGGCTCCGATCCCTCTTGGAGGGGCCACCGCAGTGACCCTCGTTGCGACGCCGACAGCATCTCGCTTCGCATAGACGGCCGCTCTGTTCCTCTTGGCCCCCGCGCCCTCTACATCCGCGCCGCCGCCCTCTTCGATGCCCCTCCCTTCGCACCAGCGCCATCGTCTTTCTGCATCTCCGATATCGTTGCACCATATCTTATTTTCGCCTTTCCCATGACTCCGTTTCATTCACCTGGTCTCGAGGTCCTCTCGTTTTCTTGGGTCCGTCCGCTCTATTTTGGCGCGACAAAGCATTCCGGGTCTTTTCCTCCTTGTCGTATCAGTTCACTGTACCGGGTTTGTTTGCTGCCATTCCATCTTGGCCTCATCGAGGCTCCGCCAACGTACACATGGTTACTGTCACGAAAGTCCGCATATGCAGAGGTCCGAAGCTGAAGGGATTTGCCACTCCAGGTGGACGAGTGCCAAGACGGGCGAAGGCGTGCAGGAAGTGTAACTTTACTTACGCCGCCTCACTTCTGTCTACTCTCTCTAGACAAGTACTTATCAAAGAACGCTCTCTGCCAGGCTCAAAACCTCACCGCCCGCGTCGCGTTTCGTAAACTTGAGTGGCAACAAAAAAGGATGCCGCCTCCGGAGCTTATCGTCTGCTCGAGTCTGCAAATGCCATAAACAGACACCCACGCGCTGGTGATATGCGCGGTTCTGCACTAAAATCGTTTGCCCGGTTATTGGCCTGTAAGATCAAGTTCTGAGAACGGCCCTTGCACTGATGCCCAAAGAAGTCTGTTTTTGTACTGTAGGTCCTCATGTACCACTGTGCGCAGTAACTGTACCTTGCACGTCTTGGTACAAGTATGGAACACCAGGTCATTGCAAGCACATCTGCTGCGATGAAATTTGAAAGCGGGTCCTGTTTTGGGAAGACGAGTTTCTAAACTCTTCCTTGCTCATACATAGTGGCCTTTTGGTCAACACACTGGTCATGAGTAGTATGCTCCCCGTAGTGGCTCATCTGGAGCATGTAAAGCGAATTTGTGACAAGCGGAGCCTGGAAACTGGCAGAATGGGGATTCTCAAATGGATTGCGACCATTGTACAGGGGAATTTCATGCAGGGTCCCTAATCTGGCATACCAGTGTAGCTCACTCTGGATCTGGTAGTCACTTGAGTATGTGCTGCTGAGGAGAGGACAGTCCGGAGGGAGCAAAAAGACGGAAACCCTTTATGAGCGTTTTTCTAGCCGACCAGACGGTCTCCAGTCGTGCCAAAAGAAAGTCCCCAGCCGGGATTGAACCGGCGACCTACAGATACACAGGTCATTGCAGTCTGCCGCTCTGCCACTGAGCTATAGAGACCGTGTTGGAAACCCAACGGTTTTAAACACATATAAATTGAGTTTTTGCTAGACGGAGGGGCCCGTCCGTACTGACGTTCGTCTCAGCATAAACCACAGTATCGCCAGAGACGAAAGCCAAAGCCTGCGCGGACGCCGAATCTACTTTCGACCGTCAACCCAATCCCGTTGGAGCCTTTTCAGTCCCACCCTTCTTTGCCTCCGCAGTTAATCTCACTCTGTCTTGCTACCTGTGCAATTTAGCCCCTGTCAGGAGCCTCATACATGTCTACCGGTGTGTAAAGGGCCCTCACAAGATGACTTCCCGCGCAGTACTCAAGCCTTTTGAGAAGGTCGACCTCTCCGTTCCGAACCTGTGTTTCGGCCAGATTCCCTCGGCATAGCGCTTTCTCCGTCCTCCAGGCAGCAGCGCCGAGGTCGGACTCCTCGAGATTATACCTGGTCTGGTAAAGCACCCCCAGCGTCCGAGGCCGCGTGAGACTCTACTGTAATCGCCAGATCACGAGAACATTTCGATATTCACGGTCGCGAACGAAACCGTCCTCCTGCGAGGGCCACAGCGACCCTGTCAGCAGCGCGTCACCGGAAGCCAATCATGTCAAACTTTATGGGAAGCTTGCCATTGAAACTCCGTTCTGCCAGCTTGAGCCTTCCATCATTTTTTTTTTTTTTTTTTTTTTTTTTTTTTATCAAATCTTCTTTACACCGGCAAGGTTCATTAACCAAATCTACTAATCGGCGAGTCTCCGATGTGGCAGGTCTCGCGCTTGGCTATCATCCCAACTAGGCAGATTCACCGTAGGCAACAGTAGCCGGATACAACATGTTTTGGGTACCAGTACACCGCGTGTGGCGGAGGAGGAGAGGATAGGGCGGCCCCGCTTTGACTTCAGCGGCTGAGGGGAGGCGCCGCCTCGGACGCGAGCGTCCGACGACGTCATGGCTCTGGGCTGCGCGGGTTCAATACATACTCCTCTCAACGTTGTCCGTAACAGCCTCAGCGAGCTAAAGCCGAAAGCAATGAACGATCCGATCCCGAACGAGGCCCCGCCGGCCTACACCCCGACCGATCACCTCCAAGTCCCGTCCGCCGCAGCTGCTTCGTCCGCCGGAGCCGAGTCTGCCGACCGCCGCCACCGCCGTACGAGCTCGGCGGGCTCGACCGCGAGCAGCAACTACACGACGGACGATGATCACTATGAGGAGAGTGAGAACGGGATCCCGGAAGAAGTGAGGAGGGACATGCTCGACGAGAGTAGGCCGTTGCCGGACGGATGGAGGAGGTTAGTCCTCCAGCGTGCGTGAGATGTCTTTGGCGTATCTGCACTGACAGCTCACACGGGTCTACAGGGAGTTCGACGCCAACTCCGGTCACTACTTCTATGTCGACACAAAGGCCAAGCCGCCGCGCTCAATCTGGTCGCACCCTCTCGACGTGAGTGGCAATCGTTTCGCGAGCGCCTCTCGATGCGAGAATACTGACTCTACTACCATCTGTAGGACGTGAGTGTCTTTGCGGGTTAACACTAAACAGAAACCCGATTCCGAAAGCTAATCTCGAAGAATCAAAAACACAGCCGGAGTACCTCCGCGCTCACCCCGAAGTTGCCGAGAAACTCGCCCCCGCCGCACCTCCCTCCGACAAGGCCAACGAAAGTAAAGAATCTCACCACCACCACAACCGGCTGCACAAGACCCCCTCGTCATCGCACGCTTCGACTTCGACTTCCGCTTCGACTTCGCACGCGCAGCAGGAGGATAACCGAACCCTGGGCCGCAAGATGAAGGACAAGTTGACGGGGACGACGCACGAGCAACGCGTCGAACAGAGGCGCAAACAAGCCGAACAGGTGCGTCTCTCTTTCTCTCCAGACCGTGCAACCCCCGTCGGGCAGAGTTTCGCTCGAGCCCAGTCCAGCAAACTCTGCGGTCTCGAAGAGAGAGACGCCCGCTGACGCAAGTACCAACCACCAGGAAAAGAAAGAATACGAAGCCTACCTCCGCCGACGGGCCCAAATCCGTCAAGCGCAAGCCGAAGGTCGTTACCGACCCATGTACGGCGCGCCGATGGGTCCTTACGTCCGCACGGTCCCGATGGGCTACGGAGGCTACGGCGGCGGGATGTACGGAGGAGGGATGTACGGGAGGCCGTACTATGGCAGTGGGATCGGGATGGGAACGAGGTCCGGAATGGGAACGGGGATGGCGCTCGGTGGTGGTTTGCTCGGCGGGGTGAGCTCTCTCGCGACGATTGAGGCGTTCCTCTCATCTCGAAGCGCGGAAAGACTGACTGCCGTGGTCATTCGAGACAGCTCTTGCTCGGCGACTTGATGTTCTAGCCGACGGAACTCAGGCCATCCCGGGTGTGGATAACACCCGGTCTTCCTTCCCACACCGCGACTACTTGGAATTGTCGATACCCGTAGATTAAGTTCGAGACGCGCCGCCCGCGCATCACCAGTATATAGTCTGACAAGTGCACCTCGGACCAGAATCTCCGGTTTCTCGGAAGCGCGGCACTCTGGTTGAAAGAGAGAGAGAGTACTGCGTATGCGCAAGCGAACAGTACTGCGTGTTGATCCTATCAACGCCACTGCGCAAGCTCTATGATAGTAATTGAGGTCGTGAATGGCCTTCAATTGTAAGCTTTGATCAATTCTTGATGCTGGACGCCACCTCGGGATACTTAATTCCCTGATGCACATCTATGCAGATACGGCCCCGCTTGAAGAGTTTGCTCCTTTACGAGGCTCCAGATGAATGACCACCCTTTAAGCTGTGCATAGGCGGCCCTGCGAAGGGACGCGCAGAATTAACTTAATAACGTCGTGGGCTAATGAATGAAAAGTGCCTTTGAGAAGGTCGAACCCGCTCGGCCCCGCGGCCGCTGTCCGGCCGGCCGCAATCTCCGCGGAGCCAGCCTCGAGCGAGCGCAAGTGCATCTGGAGAGCGCGTGTACATACTGGCAGCCGACTTATTCGAACTGGAATAGAGAGAAGGAGACTCTGCATTGATCTAGACCCCCGTCGCGCGTTAATCAGCTGCAGCTGTGAGATCTGCTCGCCGTCGCCGGGTTCTGGGCCCTCTCGAATCGCCCTCGCCGTCTGCCTTGACTGTACCGCACACGCAGCCCGCGCTTGACGATCGAGTGCGCGCGTACAGAAGCGAAAAGCTATGGCAGCGGCTGTACCTGCCCTGCCCAGCGCTGCACCCGGCGGCGCTGCAAGCGGTGGACGATCAACTCCGCCAGCCGCGTCGACTTCATCAACAGCAGCAGCAGCAGCAGCAGGAGACCTGACAGCGCACTCGAGCAGCAGCCCGGTTCGAGGAGGCCACAGGATGTCGATAGCCGCCCTCGCAGACGTCACCGAGCAAGTGTTTGGCTCGCCGAATGCGCTGCCGGGTCCCCCACCGTCCCACTTCTTCCCTTCCATCTCGAGGCAGGACCGCGAACGCCTCCAGCAGGCCAGGCTCGCGAGGGATCAACAGCAGCCTACTCCCGCGCCGTCTGCCACCGACTACGACAGGCACTTTCCCGGAGCTCACCGCCGCCCCGAACATGAGGTGGCCGGGGCAGCAGTCGACGCGACAGACGAGGAGCAGTGGCGCCGCGAACGCCAGGCCAAGCTCGACCTCGCCGCAGCAGGGCCTTTCGATAACCGGAGACTACCCCATCATCATCCTTCAGCAAGCCAGTACGCCGAAACTGCCTTTGGTGCCGGCTCGCTCGAGGGAACGTCCGAAGCAGAAGAGGCCGCCATCCGCACGCTCCAGGCCGGCACGGCCGCGGGACGAGTCGGAGCAGGTGGGAGCGGAGGAACCAAGAGGAGGTTTCGAGACGTCGACCGGACAAGCTGGGACGCCGCGAGCGAGTTGGTCCGGTTCGAACGCGAACGCGATCTCGCAGATCGGAACGGCGCCGCTTCCGACAAGTCGTCCACCGGGACACTGCAGAGTCTCCCGTTCCCGACTCAGGACCGTGAAAAGACCCCGACTCCGAATACGCTCCCAATCTCCGCGGCAGCCAAGGGCAAAGGACGGGCAGTCGAGGTCGGCGATTTCGACCAAGACGACCCGGGACAGGGAGCGGACTTCGGCGGCGCACACCGCCGAGACTCGAGGATGACCGATGCGTCTATGGCGTCCGAAGCGAGCGAAGCAGAGGACGATGAAGACGATGCGAGCGTCATGACGGGGGCGACGCGCCAGTCTGCCGGCGGCAACGGGAGCGACGGCAGCGGGAAGGAGCCGGCCAAGAAGCGGAGCAGAACTCTTACGACACCAGCGCAGACCGCGGTACTGAACGCGCTCCTGGCAAAAGTGAGCGTTTTCAAGTTCCGTCTCCCCCCCCTCTCCTCGCTGACCTAGGAACCCCTCCGCCCAGACTCGCTTCCCTTCGACCGAGACGCGAGAAGAAGTAGGCCGACAAATTGGGATGAGTGCACGTCGGGTGCAGATCTGGTTCCAGAACCGGCGGCAGTCGCAGAAGCGGCAGCGCGAACGCGAGGCGCAGGAAGAACTGGCCACGACGCGGGCCGCCCGCGCGATGATTTCGGCGCAGGCACATCACATGATCGGCTACCCCGTAAGGGTGCATACTACGTACGATCCGGTGCAAGGCGGCTACGTTCGCGCGGCGCAGTTCTACCCGCCTTTACAACCGAAACCTGCCGGACCGACGGAATACGTCCTGATCAACAACAACGAGCCGCGTCCGCCACACCCGTTCGAGACGTATCAAATGGTTTCGGCGCAACCGATCGAGTATGCGGCGGCAGGTCCGCAGCAGGTGATGGTGCCGATCTCGCCGGGAGATCCACGTTACCCTCCGACTTATGTGACGACCACAGCGGCCGCCGCTCCCGGGCACTACGACGAGCACGGTCGCCTGGTGCAGTCGTCCCAAGGACCGGTTCGAGTTGTTCCTCAGCAGCAACGTGTCGCGTCGCATCAACAATCCTTCCCTTCGAAACTCTACTTCCCGCACGTGCCGCGGCAGGCCCCGGCGCCGCAAATGTCCTACAGAGCATCAGGTCCGCCGCCACCACCGTTACAACCGGCTTTCGAGGCGACAGTGCGTCCGCAACCGGATCGGAACAACTCCATCGCGTCGAGCGCAGGCGGCGGCGGCGGCGGCGATGTCCGACTTCCTTCGCTTTCGTCTGTCTTTGCCGCGAGCAACAACAACGACTCGCGGGACGAGCTGCCAGATCCTCGCGCTTACCGTCCGGCGGCAGGTTTACCCTCGGCACCACCTGCGCAAGGCGAACACGCGCCCATGTTTAGTCACTCGCCCTTCTCGCCTCCGCCAGCAGCGCATGCGACGATCCCGATGCAGGCGGCGGCGGCGGTTCGCCAACCGGTTGCCGCTCCTCCGCTCGGAGTGAATCCGCTCCAGTCTCGAGCGGTGTTCTCGCCCGAGCCTGCCTCTTCCTTTGAGCGGTTGCGGATCTCGGGCGAGCCGGTACAAGCGGGGGGATACTTGTCGGCAGCGGGAGTTGACGACCGGTCCTTGCCGTGGCCGGCGATGGACCGACCTCCTACAGGCGGCACCGCTCGACGACCCTATTCGCGCGACATCCTCGACGTGGCCGTCGAAGCCATGGCGGATCAGTCCTCGCGCGCGCTGCCGCCTCGGCATGTCCTGCCGCCTTTGCGGTCCGTCTTTAGTGACAACTCGTTCGCGGACGATCGGAAACAGAGTGGAGCGCAGAGCGAGGCGGACCAGGCGCTGATGGCTCCGATTCGTCCTCCGACCGACCCGTCCTCCTCCTCCTCCTCCGGTGGCGAGCGCAGTCAGCGCGTCAACTCGGTTTCCTCGATCGCTGCCGGGGCGCCGGTCTCGCCCTCTGGCATCTCGACTCTCTCGAACGCTTCGCGGACGACACTCTCGACCGCGGCAAGTTTTGATTTCGGCCGCCCGCCGGCCAACTCGTACCGCGCGAGTCGCGAGCAGGACCGCTACGACTTGACTGGACCCGCGCTCGTTCACTCCAATTCGGGCTCGACCATCTCGCCTGAGAAACAGAACGGTGCTTATGTTGGTGGCGGGAGCGAGTATCCCCAGACTGCTGCTGCGGAGGAGGAGGAACCGGAGTTTTGGCGCAACCGCGGGGACAGCGTCGGGACGGGCGAGACGAGCTTGTCGAGCGCAGACGCGCACAGTATACCCACCAAGTGATTTTACAGACACTTCTGAACACCCCTCACACAAACCCAACCTTTTTTTTTAAATTACTCTACACACCCCCCCCCCCCCCCCCCCCCCCAAAATCCCCTCGTTTCTTGAACCGGTACATATGCGTTTTTTCCCCCATACCCCTCTGTCTTGGTTTGTTGTAACGACCAGTTTTCTCCGTCTACACCGCCTGCAACTGCTTCAGCTCTGTCTTGGCGCCACCACGATGTCCAAAGAGTGTACGTTTGCTAGGCTGTGCGGGATACAATTCTGCTGCTGCCGCTTCTTGATCACAACCGTTACACTTCTCGAGTCGAAACGCACTCGTACACAGCTGCACCTTCCGTCTATCGGTCGTATAGGCCGGCCGAGCGATCCGTCCAGTCCGCGCGCCATGCCTTCATCAACCGCACTCGAGGGTTCTCGGTGCGTCGCGGTTGAAGCCGTCCAGACCTGCTGCCCGACGGGGCCCGCTCGAGAGAGAAATCCGAGCTTAATGTCGAGCTGCCGTCGCTGAGCCTCTTCCACTGCACAGGCTTGACCCGCTTCCGTCGGCATACTACGTGTTTTTCGCCGTCGTCGAACCGCTGCTCACCTTTGCCGGCGGCGCCCGCGCCTACTTCGACTCGGCGCAGTACTTTGTCGAACTGTACCCTCAGAAACTCGCCGTCGCCCCAAAACTACAGACTCTGCATCCGGCGGCGGCGATGGCGGTGCGACAACTCGGGAGTTGCTTCTTCTTGTTCGCGTTGATGGCTTGCGTCCTCTTGCCGGCGATGCGACGGACGCTCAAATCTCAGCCGGAGGAGCTCGAACAGCTCGTGAGAGCGTATCTTATGTGCCTCGCCGCGGCGGACTTGACAGTGAGCTGCATCACTCGCGCTCGCTTGAAACTCCAAAACTCCAAAGGCTCACATTCTCCTTTGCGCAGCATATCGGCGCCACGCTATGGGACCTCGGATTCGACGGCGCTCGGGATATCGCCGCCTGGAACGTTCTGACATGGGGCAACGTGGGCATCACGGCCGTCTTGTTTACCGTGCGGATGATGTGGTTCGCGGGAATCGCGAGACGTGGGTCAGTTTCCGCAAAACCGGCGGGCAAGACGATGTGAAAACGCGGCGAGGGTAGATGCAGGTAATGACGCGATATTGCAAGCTTGTACAAAACACAGAAGAGGTATTTAAAGAGAGAGAGAGAGAGAGCAAAGACAAGCGCGGGAGTCCTGCAAGCGATTCCTTTCCCCTCCTTTCCCTCCTTCCCAATTCCCAGATCCGGCCGCCGCCTTTTCACTGGTCGTCGTCCGACGTGACCTTGGGACCTTTAGCACCCCAGTACGCCGCCCGTTTGGCAGCTTTGGCTTTACTCGCCGCGCGCTTCTCTTCTCCCGCGTCGCCATCGTCCTTGCGCTTCAAAGTCGACGCCGAGGAGGACGAAGAGGACGAGACCTTGACGCGTTTCGAGGCGGGCACGAGCGTCGCCAACACCTCGGAGGACGAGTCGGAACCGGAATCGGAATCGTCCAGGACGATGACGGAGGCGGTCCTGCTGGTTCTTGGGGATGAGGCCGCATCGCGAGAGGAGGAGGCCGAAACTCGCCGCCCGTCGTGGCCGACGAGGAGGTCACCGCCCCCACCGCCGAGGACGACATCGCCGTCCTCATCAGCGTGGACGTCGTCTTCGCCGCCACTCGAGTCGGACGAGTCGTCCGTCACGTGCGTGTACCGTCCTCCGGGAGGAGGAGCGGGGGAAACGCCTCCTCGCCTCGGGGAAGCCGTGCCAGACTTGTTGCCACTCTGTTGTCGTTGTTGTTGCGCGAGACGCGCCACAGCAGGAGCGACGACGCCGAGCGAGTACCGCGAGTCGGTGTCGTCGTCGTCGTCATCCTCTGCGGCCTGGTCGTCGTTGGGCTTCTTGCCGCTCCGACCGGCAGCGCCGACCACGTCGATCATGAAAGCCGGCTGGTCGTCGTCTTCGTCGTGCGCCGCGAGACCTTCGAGCGCCGCCTCTTTCGCCAACGCGTCTTCGATCACACTCGCCTTTGTGAGAGGTTCGACCTCGACCACGACATTGGGCGAATCCGACCCCGATTTGGACGACGCCTTGTTCTTCTTGGCCGCGCGCTTCTCCCTCTTACGTTCCTTCTCCTCGACCCTCCTCTCGAGCCTCGCGATCGTCCGTTCCCTCTTGGCCCTCTCCTTCGTCTCTTGATACGCCCTCTTCTGCGCTTTACGACTCATCAGCCCGCCCTCTACCCCTCCAGCTCCCTCTTCCGTCCGTTTCAACAAGCGCTGCAACACCCCATCGCGGTACAGTCTCGCGTTCGCTTCCCTCGCCTCGAGGTCGGGTTTCCCGAGTCCGATAATCCCGCCCAGGAGGGATTGACTCTCCCGATTCGGGGGATCGGAATCGGCGTTGGGGAGGGCGTGAGAAGACAAGGGGACGAGGGAAGGGTTCGAGTGCGAGGCGAGGATCGATTCGCGGACGATGAGCCACGAAGTGAGGGTGTCGAACCCGCCCGCAAAGGTTTGGCGGACCCGCAGGATCGCGTGCGAACCGCCCGAGACGTCGTTCTCTGTTTGCGTTTTTGCCTCAACGGTTTTCGGGTCAGAGATACTCTTTTATTTATAAACGGACGTCGGGGGGGAAAGGGAAAGAGGGGCGGAGGAACTCACGGGGGTCGTTCGGGTCTTCGATACTGAGCAGGTACGGCTGCTGAGGCCTATACCAGCCTTTATCGTGCTTGTTAAAGTAACCCCCGCGACCTTTGAGGGTGATCCCCGCCTGGTCATAGTTGAAGTGCTTGCCGTACAGTTCGAGAAACTCGACAAAGAGGAGACCGATGTTGCGGTTCGGGTTGATTTGCGCGGTTTGGATCCGGGGGTGGAGCTGCCCGCGGGGGCGGGCGAAATTCGTCGACGAAAGGATAGAGGAAGCCCGTTAATTTGCCATCGCTTGTGCCCGTCCAGGAGGGGAGGAGGGGCTCACCTGGAGGAACGAGACGACCATGCAGATGATCGAGTAACTGCCCAACCCGCCGGTAAAGACTTCGTTCATGCCTCGCTGGCTCAGGAAGGCCTTGACGAGGAGGACGAGCGACCTCGCGACGCCGTGGTCGACCGGGTGGGACAAGTCGGCTTTTGCGCCCTGCTCTTCCTCCTCCCCGCCGCCGCTCGCCTTGGCTTTCCCTTTTCCTTTAATGGAGAGCCCGGACGAAGCGGCTCCCGGTTCGACGTAGCCTTCTTCCCTAAAGGCGTACTCTTCGAGGATGGATCTGACCCTGACTGCGGCGTCGATCCCGTTCTTCTGGTTGACGCTCAAGTCGACCGAGAAGCCACCGTAGCGGGTCGTGAATTTGACGATGGGGACTCGAGCTTTCGCGATGACGACGAGGGACTGAGGGGCGGCGATGGACGAGGTCAGGAGGAGGGAGGCGAGTCGGTGCAAGAGGGACGAGGAGGGTTTCAAGGGCGGAGAGGGCATCGAGGGGGAGAGGACGACGAGGTCAATGTCGCCTCCGGGGAGGTACAACCCGGTCCCGACGCTGCCAAAGCACTCGACATCACTGTCGGGGTACTTGCTCCTGACGGTCCGGCGGATCAACTCGATCGTGTGCAACCTTAACTCGTGTTCGAGAGGGGTCGGGGAGATGTAGCGCACGAAAGCGTGCGCTTCGGCGTTGAGTTGGTCGGTGGCGCGAGTGTAGCGGGACCAGTCTACGCCCGGGTCGAGGCACCACGGGGTGCTCCGCGCTCGTTCGCGGTCGCGCAGGCGGCGAGTCCCTTGCTCGACGTCTGCGGCGGCGACGTCGTCTTGTGGTGCTGGACCATGCCTGTCGCTGATCCGTCGCTTGCGGGCGTTGCTGCTGTTCGAGGAGGAGGTGGATTGGTGGAGCTGAGGCGGCGGCGGTGAAGCGTCGAACGAGATGAAATCCTCTTGCTGCTCGAATTGGGCCCGAGCGAGCGTCGTCTCGGCCATTCCTTCTGAGCGTGACTATAGGCGCACTCTCAGCCCGTGCACGCTTGCGTGGTGTGAGGCTAGGCGAGGAGGAGAGCGAGCTGGAGCTGCAGCTGACAGTCTGCTTCCGCGTCAGTTCGAGTCGCGTCGAGTCTCTTCGTAACGTACGGCTCTCCAGACGAGCGCAGGACCACACACGAGGGAGACGAGACGAGACGAGCTGTACACAGCACTCTGCTCTGCTCCGTCTCCGCTGCGAAGGCGTCCGCGTCCGCCTCACCCCCCGCGAGCCCCACCTCTCTCGCCCAACCATGCCGCCCCGCCGCCGCATCGCCGACTCGTCCGACGCAGAGATGGAGATCCTCTCAGAGGGCAAGAAAAGCACCACGGCCTCGCCTCGGAAACGCAAAGTCGCAGCAGCTTCGAACGAGATCATCCTCTCGTCGTCTTCGTCCGACGAGGACGCGGACGCGGACAAGCCGGCCAAGAAGAAGAAAAAGGTGACGGCAGTGGAGGACGACGACAAGAAGAAGGGGAAGAAACCGATCAAGAAGGAGGCGACGGCGAGCAAGGGTACCACCAAGGCTTCTACCAGCAAGGCTGCCCCCGCGAAGAAGAAGAAGAAAAAGGTCGAAGCGAGCAGTAGCAGCGACGAATACGACGAGGACGCGTCTGCTTCTTCGGAGGAGGACGAGTACGACGACGACGACGAGGAAGAGGAAGACGTCAAACCCCTCAAGGGCAAGAAGAAGGCCACCGCCGCCGCCGCCGCCACCAAAAAGGCCACCGCCTCGAAGCCGAAAGCTTCCACTTATAAAGCTGCCCCGGCGGCGTCGAAGAGCAAGGCTGCCTCCAAGGCAGTCAAGAAGGTGGTGGACGACGACAACGACGACGAGGAAGAGGAGGCCAAACCGAAACCGAAGTGGCAGTACAAACCTCGCGCGGGACCCGCCGCTCCAGGTACGCAGCCTCCTTCGCTCCCTTCCTCCTTTTCTTTCTTTCTTTCTTTCTTTCTTTCTTTCTTTCTGAAAGCTGACCCCCCTCCCGATCCGGACGAAAAAAAAAAAAACCCCAACCGACAGGCTCGAAAGAGATCCCGATCGGCGACGAAGGGTGCTTGGCCGGTCTGACGTTTGTCTTTACGGGCGAGTTGGAGAGCTTGAGTCGCGAAGCGGGACAGGACCTCGTCAAGCGTTATGGAGGGTGCGCGTTTCTCTCTCTCCTCTTTCTCTGCCCGCCCTTCCCTACCTGCGGTCACCTCTCTTGGCTCACCAAAAGCTGACTTCGGTTCCCTCCCCCTCTCTCTTCTTCTCGCGCACATTCGCACGCACACGCTCGCACGCTCGCTCGTACGCACCCACCCAGCCGCGTAACGACCGCCCCGTCCTCGAAAACCTCCTACGTCGTCCTCGGCTCGGACGCCGGCCCGAAGAAACTCGAACTGATCAAGAAGCACAAGCTCAAGACGCTCGACGAGGATGGGTTCCTCGGCTTGATCGGGAACCGGAAGGCGGACCCGAACGATCCGAAATTGGTCGAGGCGAAGAAGAAGGAGGAGGCCAAGGTGAAGGAGGCGGCAAAGGCGTTGACGCTCGCCAAAGATGCGCCGTGAGTCCTCCTCCTCCTCTTTCCCCTTCTTTTCCTCGTCGCCGTAACCCCTACTGTTCCTCCTTTTCGGGAATCGCGCCGGCCTGTCGCTGAGGTGATCAGTACGTTGACTAACCGATTGAACCCGCCATCCACGCGCCCCCTCGATAGAGAACACCTGACGCAACTCTGGACGACCAAGTATGCGCCGCAACGCCTCGCCGATATCTGTGGCAACAAGAGTCAAGTCGAGAAGCTCAAAAAGTGGCTCGAGAACTGGTAAGGACCCCGCGTCTCCTGTTCCTGGTCCTGCTGGGGCGGCGGCTGTCTGTTCAATAGAGCTGACTCGAGTCAACGAATCCCTGCACCACCACCACCACCACCACCACCACGTACTGCAGGCCGAAGTCGCTCGCGTGCGGGTTCAAGAAGCCCGGTCCGGACGCGATGAACACGTTCCGGTGCGTGTTGATCTCAGGCCCGCCCGGGATCGGCAAGACGACGGCGGCGCACCTCGTCGCCAAGATGCTCGGGTTTGACGTCCTCGAACTGAACGCGTCCGACACGAGGAGCAAGCGCTTGCTCGAGGAGGCGTTCCGGAGCAAGGTGACTGATACGACTTTGAGTGGGTTCTTCAAGACCGAGGGAGGTGGCGACGACGAGGGTCTCGGCGTCAACAACAAGTCGTTGATCATCATGGACGAAGTCGACGGCATGTCGGCGGGCGACCGGGGCGGGATCGGCGCGCTCAACTCGTTCCTCAAAAAGACCAAGATCCCGATCATTGCCATCGCCAACGACAGCAAGAGTCAAAAGATGAAACCCTTGATCAACACGACCTTCCAGATGTTGTTCAAGCGCCCGTCGGCGCAGGAAGTCAGGTCCCGCGTCATGTCGATCGCGTTCAAGGAAGGGTTGAAACTCGAACAAGGGGTCGTCGATCAACTTGTGGCGGGGTCGCAGTCGGACATTCGCCAGATCATCAACATGCTCGCGACGTACAAGTTGGGCGCCAAGGCGATGAACTTTGACGCGAGCAAGAAACTGTGCGTTACTCGCGATCATCTTTTGGTCACGTTACTGCCTTCCAGGACCTCGTCGTCCAGCATGCAGAGTACTGATCGTGTGGACATCCGACGTATCGCACAGGGCCAAAATGAACGAGAAGAACACGATCCAGACGCCGTGGACGCTCTACTCGAAGCTGTTCGGTCCGCAAGCCTTCTCGCCCGTGTCGGGCCTGACCCTGAACGACAAACTCGACGTCTACTTCCAAGACCACTCGATCATGCCCTTGTTTGTGCAGGAGAATTACCTTCGCGGACGGTTCCAGCGCGCGGGCGGGGAAGTTGGACCGGGGTTGCAGCTCAGGAACCTCGAGTTGGCGAGCAAGGCGGCGGAGAGTATCTCGGATGGGGATCTGGTCGATGCCATGATTCACGGGTGAGAGGGGTTTTGTTCCCTTCCTCGACTGGTGGGCTTGCGCGATCGCTGACTTGCATCTGAGATTCTGCCGCTGCAGGACTCAGCAGCAGTGGTCGTTGATGCCTCTGCATGGGATGCTGTCGTGCGTCCGACCGGCTTCGTTCTGCTACGGTCAAGGTGGTGGTTACCCGAATTTCCCGGCGTACGTATTCGACCCTATCCGCCGTATACTCCGGATCCGCAAAAGACTGACTCGAAAAGCGCTCACCGACCCCCGCAGTTGGCTCGGCAAGAACTCGACGCAGGGCAAACTCGGACGCGCGCTCGGCGAGATCCAGATCCGGATGCGCCTCCGCGTCTCGGGCGACAAGCGCGAGATCCGCCAGTCGTACCTCCCGACCCTGGTTCCTCGGCTCGTCTCGCCGCTCGTCGAACACGGGACCGAAGGCGTGCAAGAGGTGATCGAGTTGATGGATCAGTATTACCTCAGCAAGGAGGAGTGGGACGCGATCGTCGAGATGGGGATTGGGGAGGGGATGAGCGTCGAACAGGTGCTCAAGTCGATTCCGACCGCGACCAAGTCGGCCTTTACCCGGAAGTGCGTCTTTTTTTACTCGTGGTTGAGATCATTCGCGGTGGTCGAAGCACGTTGAGCCTGCCTGGCTGATCTTGTTGAACCATATTGTAACGCACAGGTACAACTCGTCCGACCACCCGATCCCGTACTACAAGCCGGAAGCCGGACGCGCCAAAGCGAAAAAGATCGCTCCGCAAGGCGAAGCGCCCGATCTCGAGGAGGCTTTCGTACGTTTCCCCGCGCTTTTTCTCATCTCGCCGTAATATCTGCAAAAGCTGACTGGCGCTGTGGCTCGTGGCAGGTCGACGAGGATCTGGCCGAGGCGGACTTGGTCGACGACGACGACGAGGGCGACAGCGCGAGTGACGGCCCCGAGTCGTTCGCCAAGGACAAGATGATCAAGGCCAAGAAGCCCAAGGGTGGTGCTGCCGCTGCTGCGAGCAAGAAGAAGGCGACGGCGACCAAGGGCAAGGCGGCGAAGAAGTGATTCGACCGGGACACCGGCGGACGGACGGACGATGACGGTACAAGCTTGCATGCGATTACTACACGCTCACTCGATACGACGGTGGCGGCGGTTACGTGCACTATACAGCGAGCGAGAGCTGGTCTCCGCCGACCGAAAGCTGTCTTGTCCGAACTTGGGCGAAAAAATGAAAAAGTTTTCCGGTACCGGGTGCTCGCCGTTCCAGTGTACATGGACACTCGTAGTACTGTCTAAGGGGTCCCAATCTCGATTACGAGTCTACGGGAGAAGTTGTTCGGAATTTCGTCTCTCTCGCTGACGAAGGCGGAGAAGAAGTCGCTCGCTTGGCTTGACTGCGCTGCTTACGACAGCTTGTACGAACCTCGGAACTCTTTGTACCGAGCCCCTGAACCCACCCCCACGAACCCAGCGCGACGCCCGAGTCGCCGTTTCACTCGCTTCGCCTCGCTCGCCCCTCGTCGTCCGCCAACCGCTCTCGCCCGCACCTGCATCGCACTTAGAGAGGAGGAGAGAGAGCATGGCGAGGCTCAAACGACAGCCCAAGAAGGGCGGGTCGGCCCACCCGGGCATCGCCAGGTTCATCCAGCAGTTGCAAGACGTCGAGCCGCACGAGTTGCCGTCGCTCCTCGCACCGCTCTTCGAGTCGGGCTGGCAGTGGCCGAGGACCGACATGCAGCACTGGATTCACCCGCTGAACCGCTTCGACGAGATCCTCGAGACCGTCATCCGCGACTACGACCTCGGCTCGATGGAGCACCTCCAGACGAACGAGTTTACGCCGCGCACCAAGGAACTCGTCTTGAGTGTCCTGGCATTCCAAAAACTCCTCTTGGAGAACTCGACCAACCGCAAGATCTTTAACGGCTTCGACGTGAGTTTCCCCCCTTTGCCTTCCCTCCTCGCGGGTCTCCCCTCCCACCAGGCCGACACTCAAAACGTTCCCCGTATCGCACGCACACACAGCGCATCAACGACTTGCTCCACACGACCGACATCACCGTCCTCCTCGCGACCCTCCGCCTCGCGCTTCGACCTGCGCAGCAGTACTCGTCCTACAACTCGTCGCTCTCGTCGATCCCGTTCTCGGAGAAACGTCTCCTGAGCCTGGCCCAGCCGTGGGGTACTCGCGAACACGGCGTCGACCTCATGAAGATTGCCCAAGACGGCCAGCTCGAGGTCCCGCTCGAACTCCAAGAGCCGGAATGGCAGTTCTACCGCAAGGTGGACAAGGCAACCACCGATGCCGCCGCCGCCGCGGGCGAAGACAAGCCCAAATCGGCGACAGAAATGGAAGTTGAAGCGGCTGAGCCGGCCGCTTCCACGAGCGCGACGATTTCGACGCCGGCGCCGCCCCGGCGAACCGCCTCGTTTGCCCCGCACCTCCAGACGCCGAGTCGCGAGACGGCGCCCTCGGGCTCGGCCCTCTTGCCCAACACCCCGAGCACACCCGCCGTCGGTGCCACTACGAGCAGCGACAAGCCGCAAGAGGGCCTCACGACGCTCCACTTGCCAAACTTGCGGACGTCGACCAAGTCGACGGTCGACATCCTGCTCGACTCGATCGAGGCGCACCAAGTCCCCGAGGCGGACCGCCTCGACCTCTTGCAGCGCATCCGCATCGGCAAGGCGCTGTGCTCCTCCGACCCGAGCGAGCGACAGCGCCTCCTGATCGTCCGCTTGCTCGCCCTCTCGGTCTTTGCGCACGCTCAATCCGAGCAATCGGCGCAACTCAAAGTCTTCCTGTACGAGCCCGACATTATCGCCCAGATCGCCGAGCTCGTTCATCCCGAGAAGGACGTCCCCGTCGAGATCAAGAGCGTCGCGCTGTATGCGCTCGAGGCGTTTGCGCGCTACAAGGGCAAGACGGCCGAGGTCGCGAGCGCGCTCAACGCGAGCGTGAGCCACGGAGTCCTGATGGAGCTCGTCCGCAAGACGGCGGCGGACCTCGACACGGCAGAGCGTGAGATGTGTTGGACCTCTCTCTTCCGCATGTACAAGTCGCTGAACCTGCGACTCCTTGCAGCCGAGAGCACTGCCGAGTTCATCGACGCGCTGTTCAACGTCCTCACGTACATTAACGTGCACCAGGCGATCGGCCAGATGGTGATCGGAGCCGGCATCGTCAACGTCCTGCTCGACTTTGTCAAGATCTCGAGCCGCGGTCACTTGCAGATGGTCGCCGCGAACAAGGCCATCGTTATCCTCGACGGTTTCCTGTACGGCTACACGAACGCCTTCACGGCGTTTATCGCTGCGAACGGCCTCGATGCGTTCATCGGGCGGGTCAAGAGCGAGGTCGACGCCGCCGTCGAGGAGCACCGCGAGGAAGCTGAAAAACTCGAAGTCACCGTCACCGAGAACTCGACCGGCTTGCTCTCGTTCCAGCAAGGTTCCGTCCTCAAGAGCATCCTCCGAGCGATTCACCGCCTCATGACGACGTCGGGGACTACCGAAGGTCTCCGCAACCTGATCGACACGTCGCTCCTGTCGAGCGTCAAGAAGGTGATGGAGAACCGTTTCATCTTTGGGCCCCAAGTCTTTGCCCTCGTCACCAATATCGCCGCGACCTTTGTCCACAACGAGCCGACTTCGCTCACGACGTTGCAAGAGGCCAAGGTCCCCGACGCGCTGTACGACTCGCTCGAGCGCGCCATCCCCGCCTCGAACGATGTCCTGCAAGCCGTCCCGAACGCGATCGGCGCCTTCTGCTTGAACCAAGCCGGACTTGACCACTTCCTCACTCGCGACCTGATTGCGAAATACTTTGCCATCTTTACCTCGCCCGCTCACTACGAGCTCCTCCGCGACCGCGACTCGGCCGTCAACCTCGGCTCGGCCATCGATGAACTCGTTCGTCACCACCCGACCCTCAAGGCCAAGATCCTCGACACGATCTTTAGCATCTTTGTCGAGTTCAAGCGGATGGGCGCCGATTACGGTCCGCCCGCGTCCGAGTCGGGCTACAACCTCCAGCCGACCGCGTCCACAGATGCGCCGACGACGACTGCAGGCGGAAGCTCGGAAGATGTGGCGATGCAAGAAGGTGCCGCTCAGGGAACCGAAGAGGAGCAAGCGACCAAGGACAAGAAGAAGGCGGACGAGGAAAAGACCAAGGACAACGAGGTCACGAACGCCATCGACGTCTTCGGCCGCGTGCGTTATCTTTCCCACCTCTTTAGTCTCTCCAGAGTTTTGCTAATCTCGGTCTCTTCCTTTTTCCGTATGCAGTTCCTCGAGGGTCTGTTCCAGAACGTCGGCCACACGCAAGATTTCATCGAGCACAAGGGCAAGGCGTTCGACCTCCTCCTCGACTTGCTCGAGCTCCCGTGCTCGCCCGCCATCATGCTCAAGAACGGCGGCTACAGCTCAATCGTCGCCTTGTTCCGCATCTCGTCCGAGATCAAGGCCGCCGAAGCGTTGACCGCCATCCTCGGTCGGACCGACAAGTGGCTCAACGAGACCAAGTGGTTCTGGGAGCCGACGCAGAGCGACGACGGCGACCGCAGGTCGACCCTCGCCGCCATGATCCATCCCTCCGCCGACGAGTTCGAGGCACAGCAGAAGCGTTTCCGCGACCTCACGATCCTCCTCTCGCACGTGTCGCTGCTTTCGGACGTCTTCACGAACCTCGGCTACGCGCACGGCAAGGCGGCGACGGCCATCATCTCGGTCTTTACCGTCAAAGGACCGCAAGCAGAAATCCTGCAGCGGATCGGACAAGTCTACCGCGCCTGCCTGTGGGAGAACGTCACGATCCGTCCGACGAGCTTCTGGTCGGGCGAAGCGTCAAAGGCCGCGACGGAGCAGCTTGCAAAGGACGCGCCCGAGGGCGAGGCGCCGACTCCGGCCGTCGCCGTCGCGCGCGAGCGCCAGCAGGCTCAGGCGGCAGACGTCGCCGCTCGCGAGGTCATTTCCACCCCGGCCACGCCCGACTCGCCCAACATCAAGCTGGTGCAGGACGTCGTGCAATCGTTCACGCGCATGACGCTCCCGCTCTACCAGACGATCGTCAAGCTGCTCGTGCACCGGCGCTCGCCTGACGCTGCGCACCGCAAGGTCGCCCGCGCCGTCGCTCAGCAGATCGCCAGCTTCATGAGGGACACTCTCGCGTGGCCGAATGCGCAAGACTTGCCGGCGAACCTTGCGTACTCGGCGCAGAGTCTCATCCTCGTGACCAAGCTGCACCTGGACGGCGAGTCTTTTTTCGCCCTCTGTCGCATTCTCTCCCAAGATGACCGAAACTGACGAGTTGTCTTTCACTGTTTGCAGAGCGCCCGAACGGTCTCCAAACGCTCTTGTTGCGCCAGTTCGTTCTGGTCGGCGGTCTCGACGCCTACGTCGCGCTCTTCAAGAAGCTGCTCGAGGTTTCGAGCGAGTACTTTGCCTCGGCTGGAGACGATGCGAGCGCCGCGTCGCCCATGATCATCCCCGTCTTCGGCGCGCTCAAAACCGCGCTCGACTTCCTTGGGCGGATCACGACGCAGAAGACGATCTTCGAGGCGACCCAGACGGCACTCCTCATCAGCCGAGAGTCCAACCCGACGAGCCCCGACTACTTCGATGCGCCTGCGTTCCTGGTCCGCCTCCGCCATGACAGTCTCCCCGTCCTCCGCTCGGCATGGGAGCAGCCGTGGCTGCGCAAGTGCCCTCAGAACGTGATTCGCAGCCTCGTCTCGACGCTCATCAACATCATCAAGGCCGACGGCGAGGCGCCATCGGAGGCACCCGCCCGACCCGAGCGCATCCTCGGTCAGGTCCTCGGAGACGCCAACCTCGGCGCCGCCGGTGGTCTCCTCAATGCACTCGGCGCAGTCTTTGGTGGAGGCGCAGGCGGCGGTGGTGGCGGAGCTGCAGCGATCCTCGGCGGACCCGGTGGTGCAGCCGCCGGCGGAGACGCTCGCGCACCCATCGGACAAGCCGGCGTGCCGGACGAGCAGCGCATCTCTCAGCTCATCGACATGGGCTTCCCTCGCAGTGCCAGCGAGACTGCCCTCCGCCGCTGCCGCAACAGCGTCGCCATGGCGACGGAATTTCTGCTCCAGCATCCCGATCTCGTCGGGGCAGCGCGAGAGGAAGAAGCTCGGCGCTTGCTCGATCCCGCGCCGGCTGACGACGCGAATGCAGCGGCTGGCCCGAGCGGCGGACAAGCCAGCGCGGCCGAGGCTCAACCCGCCGCTGACCAGCCGGCTCCGGAACAAGCTCCGGCCCTGGAGGCGGCTGCTGCACTTGTCGAAGCAGCGCCCGTCGAGGCCGCTCAACCGGCGGCCGATGTCGCCATGGAGGACGCGACTCCCGCCGCAGCAGCGGCGCCCCAGTCTACGGAAGTCGAGATGGTGCCAGCTGCTCAGGAAGCTGCCGGACCTTCCATCGACGAGATGCGTGCACACCTCAAGGCAGCTCGCTCCGAGCTTGCGCCGACTTTCGTTTCGCGGACCCTCGAGCTCGCTGAAGAGTACGGCGATCTCGTCTTTGACGTCAAGGCCGTCTTTGGGCAAATCGGCGCCGACGAGAATGACCGGAACGCTGGCGCCGCCTTTACGGCGCTGCTCGACGATCTGCGGACCCGAGCCAGCGCGCAAGACGGCGAGAAGGACGCTGCATGCGCCGCTCGTCTGCGCTTGATCGCCTTGCTGGCGACCGATGCAGCCTTCCGCGACACCGTCGACCCTCTGCGGACCGAGATCATGGCGGTTGCCATGCTCTTCAACGCCAAGTACTCGACTCTGTCGCCCGCCAAGGACGCGCGCCCGATCTGGCTCGCGCCCTTCATGCTCGTCGCTGATGCGATGCTTTCCCTGAGCGGCGTCCCGACCACGACTACCATCCTGCCGGAATCCGAAGAGGTTCCATCCGCCAGCACTATCGAGCGCGGCCCCGCCTGGACGGAAGAGAAGAAGGCTCTCTTCGAGACCGCGCTCGACTTGCTCGAGAAAGGTGTCTCGACTCGAGACGTCTTTATCTCCACTTTGCGACTTCTCCTCTTCCTGACTCGCAACGCCGGCTGCGCTCTCTCCTTCGTCGAGCGCGGCGGTCTTCGACTCCTCCTTTCGACTTTCTCCGTCGAGGCGCCCGAGACGAAGAACTGCCACTCTTACGCCGTCATGATCATGCGTCACCTCGTCGAGGACAAGGCGCTTCTCAAGCCCATGATGGAGCGCGAGATCGAAGCTTGGTTCGGCGGTACGCGGTCCAAGGTACGTCTACCCTCCGACTCTCTGACCCTGCAGACGCCCACTGGCCTGACCTGACGAGCGCTCTCCCGGACTCGCAGGTCGCCGACGCAAGCGGCTTCGTGCGAGGCGTTGGCGCAATCGCTGCCCGCGACCTCGAGACTTTCCTCGAGGCGGCTCAGACGACGGTGAAGCTCGTGCAGGCGGATGCCCCCGCGCATTATCACGTCACCCTGCAACGCGACCCTGCCGCGAACGCCAAGGACGTCGACCACGAACCGCTCAAGTCTCCTCTCAATCAGGACACTGCCGGCGAGACCGCTGACGTCGGCATGACGGATACGGCCGCGCTGCAGAAGGCGGGCGGCAAAATCGGCATGACGCCTGCTCCGCCGACGACCGAGACTGTTGTGCACTTCCTCATGCAGCAGGCGCTCGACCTCGTCAAGCCCGCCCTCGCACCGATCCCCGCCGCCCCGCCAGCTTCCGAATCGCCAGCAGCAGCAGACAAGAAGGAGGCTCAAGACTCGCGCGAAGGCACCGCAGAGCAGGCGCAGAAGAAGGACAACAAGGACGCTCACATCTCGCCCGACGTGCCACTCGGCGACTTCTACCAGTCGGCCTTCTCGCTCGCCAGCTTGGCCGAACTCGTCGCCTCGTACAACTCGTGCAAGACGAGCTTCTTCACCTTCTCGACACGAAAGGGCGCGAGCAAGGAGGCCGTCGCGCCTCGCTCGCGATCGTCGTTCCTCTTCTTCCTCCTGAACGAGCTCGTACCCACGTCGTGCCTCGTGCCGAGCACCGACTTTGACTCGAAGCGTATCGCGTCCATGTGGGGCTGGGCCTCGCTCGTCATCGTCGGCCTTTGCTACGATGCCACCGCCGCTTCGGTCGGAAATGCCGGCGACAAGGACCTCGCGCACGACATCACCTTTGTGCGCAAAGCGGTGCTCGACGCCCTCGCTCGCGCGTTCCGCGATGCGATGAACTCGAACGAACCGACCGAAGCGCGGTACTCCCGACTCGCCAGCCTTTCCGATCTCTGCCACCGACTCTTGACGGCGCGCCCGTTCCCGAGCGTCGGCCGACCGCACTCGGAGACGTCCATGCTGCTCGCCAAGCTCATGCTGGAGAAGAACTTTGCGGTCATCCTGACAAACGCGCTCGCCGACGTGGACCTCAACTTCCCGCATGTCAACAACCTCATCAACGCGATCCTGCGCCCGCTCGAGAACTTGACCAAGATCGCCACCAAGCTCGGACGCGCGAAGAACAGTGCGACCGGCAGCGGGGCGACCAAGAAGCGCGAGGTCCTCGACGAGTACACAACGGAGGACTCTTCCATGCTCAGCGGCGACGAGAGCGACTCGAACGATTCCGCTTCCGACGACGACGACGAAGCGCAGGAGCAAGCTGCGGCCGATCTCTACCGCCACTCTGCTCTCGGGATGTACGAGGGCGAGCTCGAGCAGGGTCACCCCGAAGAGTTCATGAGTGCCGATGAGGAGGACTTTGACGATGACGACGAGATGATGGAGGAGATGGACGACTTCGATGGAAGCGACATCAGCGACGCTTCCGATGACGAAGACGACGATGATGAGGACGATGAGGTAAGCCTTTTGAGCGGAACACTCACGAGTATCACCGGCGCCTGACCTTCCCTCCTTTCTGCAGCACGGCGCTCAACGGCAAGAGTTCTCCGACGCCGACATGGAGGAGCTCGCGGACGATGACGAAGCCGATCTGGACACCGACGATGCCGGCTCCGCCATCAACGAGAGCGACGTCGAGGAAGAGATCTTGATCGAAGGTGAAGACGGCGGCGACCTGGTCGACGGCTTGGATGCCTTGGAAGGCGAGTTCGACGAGGAGGAAGGCGACTGGATCGACGCCGAAGATGAAGAGGGCCTGCCCGGCGGCGGAGGCGCTGACGGCGACCAGCTCCTGTTCGATGAAGGTGGTCCGATCCGCGATGGCGACGAGGAGGACGATATCGACGATGGCGGTGACAGCGACGGCGGCTTCACCGACGAAGAGGAGGTCCTCACCGGCGAGCTCGAGTTCGACCCGGAGATGACGGAGCAGCTTCGGGCTCAGTCGACCGCTCAGGCCTACGGCTGGGACCCGGTCACGGGAGGCGACGGAAGCGGTAACCGCCGCAACCGAGGTACAGCGGAGGACATGCTTCTGTCCGATGCGATGTTCGACCGGCCACAAGTCCCGCCGCGAACCGCCCCCGACCACCCGCTGCTGACCGAGTCGGCTGCAGCCGAAAGTCGCGCGGACGCTCCGGCACGCCGCCCCCGCGGCAACGGCGCGACCTCGCGCGAGTCCGCCGCGTACCAAGAATGGGTCCGTTCGGTCGAGACCATGCTCGGTCCCGGCGGAGTCGACACCCTTCAAGAAGTCCTCGGCGCTCAAGGACTTGGTCACCTCTCCGGGCCGGATCAGCTGCGCATTCAGCTCGCGCCCGGACCGAACGGCGGCATGGCGGTCGTCATCGACCCGTCGCCTGGTTTGCGCGCGGGTCACGTCGCCCACCACGCGCATCACGAGCACCGAGGACCGGGTGCTCCGGCTCAGCAGAGCGCTCGTTCCGTCGCACGCCAGCTTTCCGACCGGATCAACGCGGCGTCGGCGTTCTTGCCGATGCAGACCAGCCAGCGATGGCACGAGGAACGCGAGATTTTCCAAGGTGCGCAGCGTCTTTCTCTTGCTCTCAGTGACGATTCGAAGCTCACTTCACCTCACCTCACACGCCCGCTCTTCCGCACTCCAGGCTGCTATCTCGTCAGCGAACGTGCAGCACGCTTGACGAACCATCTCATCAACGCCTTGCATCCCGCTGCACGCGCCGAGGCCAAGGTGGAGAAGGCCAAGACGGAAGAGAAGCGGAAGAAGGAGGAGCAAGAAGCGGCGGAGAGGAAGAAGAAGCAGGAGGAGGAAGAGGCCGCCAAGAAGGCCGCCGAAGCTGCTGAAGCCGAGAAGAAGAAGAAGGAAGAGGAGGAGGCCGCCCGACAAGCCTCGCGTCAAGCAGAGGAGGAACCGGCTGCGGCAGCCATGGAGGTGGACTCGACAAATCCCACCACCGAAGACGTCACCGACGACGTCGCCGAGGTCATGAACTTGGCTCGCTCTTTGGCGGCCGGCCTTGCGGTGCCGGCCGTTTCCGAGGCGCCGTCCCGACAAGCGACTCCGGCGGTGCCTCCCGCAGAAGCATCATCCGACCAATCCGCTGCCCAGACTGCGCCGCCGAGTCAAGCTGCGGCGCCGAGCGAGGCCAGCGGCTCTGGTTCGGGTCCTCCGGCCGCGGCTGAGGAGGCTCCTGCTCCCGCCCAGGAACGCGTCACCGTTCTCGTGCACGGCGAGGAGGTCGACATCACAGACACCGGCATCGACCGCGAATTCCTCGAAGCGCTTCCCGATGACATGCGCGACGAGGTCATAAGCCAGCACTTCCGCGAGAACCGCATCCGCTCTACCGGGCCGCCACCGGCTGTGGCGTCATCAATCAGCTCCGAATTCCTCGACGCGTTGCCGCCGGCCCTGCGCGCCGAGGTCATGCGGAATGAGGCCGAAGACCAACGTCGCCAGCAGGAAGCAGCAGCATCCGGTGGTGCTCGTGCTCCACCCGCCGAGGCGGGAGACGAGCCCGAACCAGTCGAGGAAGACGTCCCTCGAGACTTCCTCGCCGCCCTCGACCCACACCTCCGCTCGGCTGTTCTCGGCGAAGGAGCCGCTGGAGGACTCTTGGGCGGGCTTCTGGGTGCCGCCGTTCCCGATCGGCACCGTTACGCTCGCCGGACGGGTGCGCCTGTCGGACCGGGCGGCGGGTTCGACTCTGGTCGGCGAGCTCATGGAGGACCCTCCGGTGCCGCGCCAGAAAGCTCGACGGCGAAGAAGCCCGCTCAACAGCGGGAAGTGATCCAACTGCTCGACAAGTCCGGACTCGCCACGCTCGTCCGCCTTCTCTTCTTCCCGCATCCTCTAAAGCGCGGTCTGCTGCAGAAGGTTCTCGTCAACCTGTGCGAGAACACGAGGACGCGCATCGAGCTCGTCAACCTCCTCCTGACCATCCTCCAGGACGGAACTCGCGACGTCTCGGCGGTCGACAAGAGCTTCTCGCAAATGTCGCTGCGTGCCAGTCGCGCACTTGCACCGAAGGACACTCCGAAGCGCAAGGCACCGGAGACACCTGGCAACGTCCTTCCGCATCTCCCGGGCGAGAGCGTTCCGAACCTCATCGCGCAGCGATGCCTCGACGCGCTCATTTTCCTCGTCGCTGCCAACGAGCAAACGCCGCTCTACTTCCTCACCGAGCAGGAGCTGCCAATGTCTCGTCGCGCGGCGAAGAAGGGCAAGGGCAAGGAAAAGGTGCGTTCTTTTTTCCAGTCTCTGTTGAACCGAGTCTGACGCTCATCTCTCGCCGCGTGCACAGGCTGCGCCGACGATGACGTACCCGATCGTCGTGCTTCTTGGTCTCCTCGAGCGACCCGGCCTGCTCAAGACGCCCGCCATGATGGAGGCCGTCATGTCGCTCCTTGCGAGCATCTCGCGCTCCCTGCAGGTCTTGCAGAAGAAAGCTGGAACCTCGGCAGCAGACGCGCCCGCGCCCGCGACTGGCGCCGATGCCACGACTTCCGCCGCGAGCGGTGCAGCCGATGCCTCGGCCTCGGCGAGCGCGCCAGCAGCAGAATCGACTTCGGCACCTGCGCCTGCGTCGGACAAGGGCAAGCAAAAAGAGGCGGCCGCCACGGACGCCAAGGACGCGACCGACCTGACCAAGAACCCGCCAAAGATTCCACCTTCGAGCCTTCGCCTCGTCGTCAACGTTCTCGATGCCGGCGAGTGCTCGAGCCGAACGTTCTCCTCGACCCTCTCCCTCATCCAGAACCTCTCCAACCTCCCCGGCGCCCGCGATACCATTCTCGACGAGCTCAAGCTCCGCGCCGAGAAGATCTCGAACGAGATTGTCCCTCACCTGGTCGAACTCTTGGACACGATCAACCGCGATGAGCCTGTCGGCGGCGCCGTTCTCGGCAACTTCACCCCCGCTTCGTCGAGCCAGGCGAAACTGCTTCGCATCCTCAAGACGATCGACTTTTTCGGCACTCCTCCGAAGAAGACCGCAGGAGGCCCTGCCGGCAAGCCAGCGTCGCAGCCGCTCTCTCCGGACGAGGAGCAGATCAAGACGATCTACAGCTCGCTCGCCACTTCCGACCTCTGGAAGCGTCTCGGAGACGCACTCGGCGGCATCGAGGTGAAGCCGGACCTCCTCTACCTCTCGACGGTCCTCCTTCCCTTGATCGAATCCCTCCTCGTCGTCAACAAGTTCACCGACGCCTCGTCGACCGAGTTCATCGACTTTACGACGGCGCACAGCAAAATCCTCAATACAATGGTCCGAAACAACCCGTCGTTGATGAGCGGTTCCTTTGCCGTGCTCGTGCGCAACTCGTCGATGCTCGACTTTGAGAACAAGCGGTCCTTCTTCTTCTCGGTGAGCTGCAATTCTGTCTCATGATGTCGGTCACGGCGAGAGCTGACGACTTTTTGATGTTTTGCAGCGCCTGCACGACCGGTCGCAACGAACAAGGCCGCACTACCCGACGATCAACCTCAACGTCCGACGAGCGCGAGTGTTCGAAGACTCGTACCACGTCTTCTTGCGCAAGACTGGAGACGAGATCAAGTACGGCAAGCTGAACGTCAAGTTCTACGACGAGGAAGGTGTCGATGCGGGCGGAGTCACTCGGTGAGCAGCGCCTTCACCCCTCGTGTCTAACCTGCTCGAGTCTTCTTGCTGACGGTCCGATCCTTTTGGCACCACACAGGGAATGGTTCGGTGTTCTCGCACGGCAGATGTTCAACCCGGACTACGCTCTCTTCCAGCCCCAAGCCGCCGACTCGCTCACCTACCAGCCGAACAAGGTGAGATTGAAGAGCGGCCCAGCTCTCTACGTGGACAACCAAGCTGATCTTTGGTTTCACCCACGTCTAGGCATCGGCGATCAACGAGTACCACCTCGAGTACTTCCGCTTCGTCGGTCGGATCATCGGCAAAGCGATCCACGACCAGCGGCTGCTCGAAGCTTACTTCTCTCGAGGTACGCGCTTTTCCCAGGTCTCACGTTCACCAGCAGTCGCTAACTCTATGGCGTCCTTCCCTGCAGCCGTCTACAAGCACATGCTCGGCAAGCCCGTTGATCACCGCGACCTCGAATCGATCGACCCCGAGTACTACAAGTCGCTCGTCTGGATGCTCGACAACGACATCGACGGCATCATCGACCTCACCTTCTCGGTCGAGCGCGACGAGTTTGGCGTGACCGAGATCGTCGACCTGATTCCGAACGGCCGGAACATCCCCGTCACGAACGAGAACAAGCACGACTACGTGCGCCGGATCGCAGACCAGCGGTTGTCGATCGAGATCAAGGACCAGATGGACGTGCGTATGCGATTGCCATTCTTGCCGTGACCCCGACCTCATTGACTGACCCGTGTACTCGACAGGCCCTCCTGCGCGGACTGTACGAGATCGTCCCGAAGGACCTCCTTCAGATCTTCTCGGAGCGCGAGCTCGAGCTTCTCATCTCGGGTCTCCCCGAGGTCGAGGTCGAGGATTGGCAGGCCAACACGAGTGCGTTCTCTTGCCTTCTTGCCCCCTATGGTTCAAGTCGGCGGAACTGACCTCGCTTGCCTTTTTGCGGTTGCAGACCTCGTCAACTTTTCGCACTCGGACCCGGTCATCCGCTACTTCTGGCGCGCGGTCCGGTCGTTCAGCCACCAGGAACGTGTCGCGCTCCTCCAGTTCGTCACCGGAAGTTCGCGAGTCCCGCTCGACGGATTCAAAGGTTTGCAAGGCATGCAGTGCGTTTCCAACATCTCCTCGCCTCTTCCTCTCATCCTTTCTCGCACGCGCTGACGTTTGCTTGCTGTCAATCACACAGCGGCACCACCAAGTTCTCGATCCACAAAGCCACTGGGACCGACGGACTGCCGAGCGCGCACACTTGCTGTGAGTCTAGCGCGAATTCGACTCTGGGTTTCGTACAGCGACTGACCCGGGCGTGATGGCATCACCTTTCTTCAGTCAACCAGCTCGACTTGCCGCAGTACGACAGCTACGAGAAGCTTCGTCGACAGCTCCTCTACGCCATCACCGAGGTGAGTTGGCCTCCCTATGTGGCGTGTACATGTCTTGCCCGAGACTGACCTCTGATCACGATGCGCTAGGGATCGACCGGATTCGCGCTCGCGTAAGCGTCGCTACACGCCGACGTTACGTCTTCTCCGCGCTGCCCCCGCTCTACATGCACCATACGCAATATACTTTCTGTACAGGTTTCCTGCCTCTCTTCTCTTCCCTCTGCAATTAGCGTTTTCTTTGCATTCCGCTCTTGAGGAGTATGGTCGCCGAGCTCTTCAAAGGGCCGACTTCGCTCCCAGCGTAGAAGCTGCGTGTTTTGGGACGACCGCTGACTGGGCCAGCGGGAGCGACCATTTGCGCTTTCATGGAGAGAAAATCGGCGTGAGTTTTCAGAAAGAGCTGCTTCCGATTCCCCTTCGGATCGAGTCGCGGGGCGCTATAGCCCTGTGTAGAATGTAAGGCAGCTCTTGATGACCTGAACACTGCAGTCTGTCGAGTCGATTGCGGGAGAGTTCCGTCATCATCATCTCGAGAGATGCGTTTGCGTTCTCGTTGCTGCTTTCTCCTCGTCGGCGATGTCTTCTCCGCCTTACAAGCTTCCCAAGCTAGCGCATTCACCGCTCAAGATGCCTGCCAGCTCGTCCAGCGGCTCGAGCGGGTTCAAGGAAGCGCCCGCTGCTGTGCCTCCACCCCCGTCGGGCACCAAGCGACTCGGACTCACCAGCGGCGTAGACAAGTCCAAAGTCAAGAAAGTGACGCTCAAACCGCGACGTGAGTAGTTCGCTCGAGGGTATGCTGCGATTCGTCCGCTGATCCGAACGACTCCCGGCGCAGCTCGAGCGACCCCCGCTGCCGACCCCACCGCCCTCGTAAATCAAGCCGTTGTGAACCTTACGCGAGCAGTGCGAGCGATCCAGTCTCGGCCTCCGCAGCCGACTCCCGACTCGCTCCAGTCCCTGTTCACGCAGTGCGAAATGGCCGTCGCGTCCGGCCCTCAGACGTGCCAACTCTTGTACGACCGGATCAAGATGGAGACCGAACGGCAGACGGGCGAGATCCGGCGGGCGCTTGTCGGGTCGGGGGACGAGCCGCTCATGGAGGGGCAGGAAGAGCACTGGATGGAACAGTTCCAGCGAGAGGGGAAGCAGTTTCTCGACCAGGTCTTGCTCGTCCGGAGCATCTTCCTCTACCTCGACCGGACATATGTCCTCTCTTCAGCCGAATTGCTCTCCATCTGGTGAGTTCTGACTATACTATCGTGGGCGCCTGCGGACATGTACTCGCAAGAGACTGACTCCCGACTGTGCAGGGATCTCGGACTCGATCTCTTCCGACACTCGGTTTTGGGTGATCCGCAGGTCGCTTCACGCGTGACGGCCAGCATCTTGCACCTTGTGCAGCGAGAGAGGTTGGTTCTTCTCATTCTACCCGTCAAGGAACGCTGCGAGAAGGAGCTAAACGTGACTCGCTCTACAGGAACGGCGACTTGATCCCCCGACCGCTCCTGCGCTCCTTCCTCCTCCTGCTTCGGACCTTCTCCGTTCAAAGCCACGCAACACTCTTCTCCGAGCCGTTCCTGTCGGCGACTCGCAAGTACTACCACGACGAGGGCGTCACCCTCTCCGCCACACTCGACTCTTCCGCGTATCTGAAGCGGGTCTTGCAGCGCTTGCACGACGAGGCGGAACGGTGCGAGTCGGTGCTCGGGGTCGAGCTCAAGGGCGCGGTACTGCGCGTCGTCGAGGATGAACTGATCCGCTCGCATGTCGAGGCGATCGCAGACCGAGGTGAGTTGGCGTCGGGGACTTTAGGCGACGGATGCCGAGCATTTTTATTGCTCGCTCGCTCACCTAGTCTCGGGTTGTCGACTCACAGACACGGCCGACATGTGCAAGCGCGATGATCGAACCGAGCTCGTGAGCTTGTACACCTTGCTCGGACGGATCGGCAAGATCGAGATCCTCCGCAAAGCGTTCCTCGAGTACCTGAAGGTCCGTCCAGTCTTTTCGCCTCCACTTGGCCGTCTATGGTAACTGAAATCAATCTTTGCACGCAGGCGACCGGCTTGTCGATCGTGATGGACTCTGCGCAAGACGCCAAGATGGTCGACAACCTCATCGGACTGCGCCACCGCGCAGTCGACCTCGTCGACAGCTGCTTCTCCAAGGATGCCGACTTCCACGGAGTGATCAACTCGGCTTACGAGTTCTTCATCAACAAGCGCGAGAACAAACCGGCAGAAATGATGGGTGCGTCAACGAGAACTAGAAGTTTCAGGCCTGATCGTCCGAGTGCTGACCCTCTTGATTGATCACGGTCTTTCTTTGCACAGCCAAGTACCTCGACGCCAAGCTTCGGAGCGGTGGTGGTCGCGGCATGGACGATGCGGAACTCGAGAAGGTTCTCAACGATGTGCTCTACCTTTTCCGATTCACGCAAGGTAGGCTCTCTCGCGTGCCTTTTGTCCAGCTCGCAGCGAGATCAGATCCGGCTGAACTTGTTCCTTGTTCCGACTCGAACAGGCAAAGACATCTTCGAAGCGTTCTACAAGCGCGACTTGGCGAAACGGTTGCTCCTCAACAAGTCGGCTTCGTTCGATGCCGAACGGAGCATGCTCCTCAAGCTCAAGGACGGTGCGTCGCGATCAGGGTTTGATCCACTGTGCCTCTCGTCGTGGCTGCTGATCCTCGAAGGAGCTATCTCGTCGTTTCTCCACAGAGTGTGGCGCCGGGTTCACGCAAAAGCTCGAGATCATGTTCAAAGACATGGAACTCTCGGCCGACATCATGCGCGCCTACTCGGCCACTTCGTCGGGATCGAAAGGGTCCGGCGACTCGTCGTTCGACCTCTCTGTCGCCGTCCTCTCGCAAGGCAACTGGCCTTCCTACCCGCCCTTCCCGATCTCGCTCCCGGCGTCGCTCACTTCAGCCCTCGATCGGTTCAAAGCCTTCTATGTCTCGAAACACGGCGGTCGAACTTTGACGTGGGCGCATGGACTCGACACGTGTTCGCTGAGGGCGAATTTCCCGAGCAAAGGGAAAGGAGGCGGGAGGAAAGAATTGTTGGTCAGTTTGGCGCAGGCCGTCATCTTGCTCTTGTTCAACGGCGTCGGCGAGGGCAAGATGTCGGTGGAGGAGATTGGCGAGGCGACGAAACTTGGTGCGCGAGCTTCTCCTCCCTCACTCATGCGGCTATGCTTGCTGCCCAAGCTGAGAACGGCGCTGACGGCTTCGCTTGTGCGCATGGACGTCTGGGGGGATGTTCTGCTCACAGAGAAAAAGGAGCTCGACCGGACCTTGCAGTCTCTCGCGTGTGGCAAAGTCCGCGTCCTCGTCAAGCACCCCAAGGGCAAGGACATCAACGCGGGCGACCAGTTCTCGTTCAACTCGGTGCGTGGCCCCTCTGTACATTACACACTCAGAAGTGGTAAACAGGCACTAACTCGGTTATCCTTGCGTCACTGCGCAGGACTTTCGAGACGACCATGTTCGGATCAAGATCAACCAGATCCAGCAGAAAGAGACGGTGCGTCTGTTGGCAACCGACCGCGACTCGCGTTGCTTTGTCAAGCATTGTCGCCGCTGCGCGCCTCTGTGTGGCGGTGTTTGCTGACATCGAAATGTCGCCGCGCCTACCCGGACGCACAGGTCGAGGAGAACAAGTCGACGACGGACCGCGTGTTCACGGACCGGTCTTCGCACCTGCAACTCGCGATCGTCCGGTAAGCACTTCCCCCTCGCTCGGACTTTGCTCTCGATGACTTAGTCGGACCGACTCTTGGGTACGATCGCCTGACGGACGTCCTGATGAACCCACTCGCAGGATCATGAAAGCTCGCAAGACTCTGAAGCACCAGGAGCTGTGAGTCGTGACACGCATACCGGTTCCTCCAGGAGCAAAGCACTGACTCCTTGTGCTCATACCTGTCCATCGTGTACTCGCAGGGTGATGGAAGTCGTCTCTCAGATCGGACAGCGGTTCAAGGTCGAGCCCGCGGAAATCAAAAAGGTGCGTGCGGCCGGCTTGCACCACCACCACCACCAACCGGGAGAGAGCGTGTCACTGATCCCGTTGCGCGCCGCGCCTTACATGGACAGTCCATTTCGAGCCTGATTGAGCGCGAGTACATGCGCCGGTCGGAAGAGGCTGCCAACGTGTACGAGTACCTCGCCTGATTTGACCGTCGTGTCTCCGCTTTCACCTCTTGTAGCTTCTTTCTTCGTCCCCTTTCTTCTCTGTTGTGTAGCGGGTTCTGGTTTCAGTAATATAGCGGTGGAACGTATGACGAGACGAGTCTGAGAAAGCTGAGAGCAGTTGCACGCTTGCTGCACGTGACTTTTTCGAGGGTGACGTGTCAGAGAAGCGCGGCTCACGCGACGCGGGGTAATTTACGCGGAAGCTGAAGCCCGGCTTCGGAATGCGGCGCAGGAACCTCTCGAGCAGCTCCAGCTCGACCACACACTGCGTGTACCGAGTGCAGCACACCTGCCATCGCTAGAACTCGTCCAGATGCCGCGACCATCCCACTCTGCGGGTCGCCCAGCCCGTCCAGCTCCGGCGGTCGCTCTCGCGGCGCAACAGCGCTCGGCTCGGGCAGTCGAACCGTCATCGCCCAAAGTTGCGAGCGTACGCCGCCGCAAGGGCGTACCGAGTAGGGCGCCGAGTCGCACAGAACCCTCGATCGTCCCGCCGAGCGTGCCCGTCCTCGTCAAGGTCCTGTTGAAGGAGCAGAGTCGACCGGCTGCGTCGCTCGACAACCTCCGCTCGGCGCCGTCTTCTCTACACTCGCACCCGCCGGACGGAGCAGCCAGTGCGGGCAAGGGCAACGGGGGCAAGAAGAAGCGATCGGTAGCGAGGGATGCGCTCCCTCCCGTCCTCGAAGGCTATGGCCGAGGGAAACGCGCCCACAGCGCCGGAGTGATCGCCGCCGAGCAGCAGCAGCCGCAGGACGCAACGCCGAGGAACGGGCGTGGAAGGTCACCCCTCCATACGGCTGGCAGGGCTGCTTCTCCCAGCGCCGTCGCCGGCGGCAGCAGGCGGTATACGCCGTACCCGGCAGCTGCAGGAGGAGGATCACCACCAGTGGGGGCGGCATACACTCAGCAGCACGACTACACACCGCATCACCACTCTCCCCTCTCGCCCCCGAACCAGTACCGCACCCACCGTTCTCGCTCGACCGGACCGACCGGACCCGCTTCCACTTCGCAGCAGCAGCAGCATCGCTCGCCCCCTCTCGCCGCCGCCGCTGCCGCCGCTCGCGGATTGACCTCGCCTTCGTCATCCACTACAATCACTGGCGCCTCCTCGTCGTTAGCGTTGGGGAACGCCTACGCAATGGGAATCGCAGCCGTGACGGCCCCCTCTCCCCTCGCGAGGAGTTTCTCCGCCACCAACCTGAACGGAACCGTCGCCGATGCCGTCGCCGCCGCCACCGCCTCCACCTCCGCCCCCATCACAGCTCCTCCTCTTCCGATACAAGGAGCTTCGAGTGCCGCACCGACGAGGGCAAGGACGCCGAGCACGACCGCGTCCAACGGGGGAGCGTACCGCGTCGCCGAGTTGTCCGGAACGCCGATACAGTGAGTTCCTCCTGCCGCGCTACCCACCTTTCACGTCGCCGGAGCACGTCAGTTGATGCTCTTCTTTTCACCCGCAAAAACAGCACCCAACTCCACGCAGTCGCCGCATGACCCCCCTTTTCCTCCGCCTCGCCTCGCTTTTTACTCTCTCGCACGACCCTTTCTAATACACTTCCGTTCCTCCCTCTTTCGCATATACCCGCAAACTCGTTTCCCTCACCCACGTAATGTGTGTCGTACCTACTATAGAGCTCGTTCCCCCTTCTTTCCCCCTCAAGCGCACTGCTTCCCCTTGTTGCTAATGCTTTTTGCTCGTCACGCCTGGCATTGCTCACTCGGGGGTACAGTACCCGCCCGAAGAACTTGAAGGCGGGGGGAATCAAACTGCAGCACAAGAAGAACCAAATCTTACACAAAGCCACGGCGTATCATCTCGCTCCTCACGCGAGCTGAGCCGTCTGACCCGCCTGCGGCGCCGGTGGCGGCGGACCGGGATTCTGCACCTGCGTCGCACGAGGGGGGACGGACCCCATCTGCTGCGCGACAGCCTGCAGTTCCTGCGGCTGAACCGAGCTCGCGTCCCTCCTCGCCTTTTGCATCAACGCCGCCGCCTCGCCGACCAACCTCCCGACCTGGAGCCTCTCCTCGGCCAATTGCTGCTTCTGCACTTCGAGCGACCTCCGTTCCGCCTCGACGAGCTGCTCCAACTCGTCAAAGTGTTGCATCTTGAGTTCGAGTTTGCGCACTTGGGCGTCGACGATGGCCGTCACGAGGGAGTGGAGGGAGGCATCTTCCGAGAGGGCGAGGGCGTGCGCTTTCGCGGCGGCGGAACCGAGCGCCGTGAGGGCTGCTTTGCGGACGTTGGCGCGCGGGGAAGTGCGAGAAGAGTCGACTAGCGACGGCGGCGGCGGCCCGGGCGACTTGTTGTCGCCGTTCTCCGTCTTGTGTTGCTGAGCCGAGTCGACCTCCATCGCGTCGGCAGTGTCGTCTGTCGACGATTTCACCTTGCCCGCCTCGCGCTTCAACCCTGCCTCGAGTTCCTCGATCGCCTCCCCGGCCGCTTTCGCCGCCACTTCCTTCTCGACCGCGCCCGCCAAGAACGCCACGACGCTCAACACGGGGTTCTCCGTCTTCCCGAACGGAACTTTGCCCAACCCGTACGGTCCACCGGTTGGGACTCCTCCCGCCTCGGCGAGGTACTGGTCCTCGATCGGGAGTTGGAGGAATTTCGCGATGCAGTCCTCCTTGGAGCGGGTCGAGACGTGTTCGGCGATCCGGTCCCAGTCGTTGTCGGGGAACATTTCCAACCCTTCGAGCAAGAGGAGGACCTCTTGTTCCGACCACGGCGGTCGCGACCCACCGGTCGCCGACTCGGACTCGTGACCGAACGGGTCCGCATCGAGGCGGACGAAATCTCCCGCGTGCATCGTGGACGGGAACCGTCCCTCGGAATAGCACGCTCCGCAAATCGACATGGGAGGTTCGCCTGTTTGCTGTTTTGCTGCGGCGGCCGACAGGGCCGTATACCGCACGGTGGGCGTCGTCGCTCCGCAGGTGTGACACGGCGGTGGCGGCTTCGAGAAAGGAGGTGGTGCCTTGGCGGCCTGTTGAACGAGGGAAGAGGCCGTCTCTGGAGTGATGTGCTGATCGGGCGCGCCCGGTCGGGAGGGGTCGGTTTTGAGCAGGTCGGTGCGGAGGGTGGTATCGGTCGAGGCGGTGGTGGTAGTGGTGGTCGCGGTCGTAGTACCGGGGTGTAGAGGAGCGAGTCCTCGTGGGGTGTCGACGAGGATGCGGAAGTGGCCGGTGAAGGGAGGACCGAGAGCTGAAGGGCGCGAGTCGGCGTCAATCTGCGGGGCATTGTTTCCGGGTGTGAGTCTGGCTCCCTACGAATCCTTGAGCGGTCAGCAGCAGCCACTTGCGTACCTGGTAGTTGATGAGCCCCCACTGCTCGAGGAAGGCGTGTACGCGCATGATGGCGCAGACGTCTCCTGCGAGGTTTCGCCTGCACGCGGTGACGGTGAGGTACTCTGACGGGTTGAGGCGGTAGGTGTGGATCATAAAGTCGCGGTAGTCCTTGTAGATGGAAGGGGTCTTTGACCTGTTCCTGCCATTGAAGAACTCTGGCAAGCTGCGGCGTTCGAGTGGGTGGATGGTCGCGAGCGAGAACCAGGTCGCGTACGACGGGATGATGACGGGGAGCGTCTGGGCTGCGAGGTATCGCCTCGCGGTGGCCATGCGCTTCTGTACGCTCGCGGGGTCGTCGCCTCCCATGCCGGCTTCGTTCGCCGTGTGCTGGTTCGCGTCATCGTCCGCGGCGGCGACGGCGACGGGGGCCGGAGTTCCATCGTTGCTCGGTGCGGCTGACGAGTCTCCTGTGCGCTGCCGCTTGGCCTCTGGCGGCTGACTCCCGCTGTCATCAGCCACCGCCGGGGCTGCTGTCGCTGCTGTTGATGTTGTTGATGTTGATGTTGTGGGAGGAGGAGCGGCCGAGGCGAGTGCGCCGTCAGACTCTTCGCTCGGGCGCTTCTGCGGCGTCGAACTCGCGCCAATCTCGATCGCGTCCTGCTGCATCGCGTGCGTGTAACCTTTCGCTCGAGGTCTTTGAGGTCGGCTTACGCGAGGCGAGGCCGCGGAGGGGCGAACCCGTTCCATCATTACGAATACTCCCCTTTCAAGTTGTATTGACAGCCAATACAAACTGCTCCAATTTGCACCCGCTCGCCCCGCCGCGTACGCTCTACACTTCCTCCTCTCTGACAGGCGACGCTGCAGACTCCTCTCAAAGGAGGCCCTTTGCTTGTTCTTCCGCCCGCTCTGAAGAGGAGTTCTCGCTCCAGCCGGAATTCACGCCAATCGCTTCAAGTCCTGGCTCTTCTCCTCCATGTGCGGCCGCGGCCCAGTCGCTTTCGAAGTTAGAGTCGGCCCAAGTCGACATGCTATCGAGCTGGAGTCTCGAGCTGCTCCGAGCTGCTTACAGCGTCCCCCACACTCGCTCCCGACGCTCTTCGCCTTAAAAACGCTGCTGAATTCCGAGACCAACGTCCGGTCAGCGGTCCGTGGGATGAGTGGCTACGACGTACGCTGTTCACTCAATTCGAGCGACTCGAAAGCCCGAACGAGGGGGAGCTCACCGAATGACGACGCTGCTCCGAGCCCGCTGAGCGCAGGAGGAGAAAAAGCCTCTCCCGGCCTCCTTCCGCCGCGCTTCGCCTTGCACGTTACAGAGAAAAGGACGACGCTGCAATGAGCACGGACAATGCTCAAGCGGTGGCGACTCGCTGGGGTGCGCTCGCACCTCCTCCCCGCCCCACGGACTTCCCGGGACCTTTTCTCCCATCGAGACGTCGCTCGCGTGCTTACTTGTATAGCCGGTGCTCCTCGACTGCTACCTTCATCCGCCCGTTCAAGACACATCGAGATGTCGTCGGCGGCCAGTGGACCAATCTCCCCTTTAGCGGCGGTCAGTCCAGCCGTCTCTCTCTTTCTCGCCCCCGCCAATCACATCCAACTCACGTGGTTCCCGTACGCCACATTGTCTCTCGCAGACTCCCAGTTCCGCTCGGCGCTATCAATCTACCATGCCTGGTTATGCCACCCAAGCGAGTATGGCCAGTCGCCGTCGCCGCAAGAGGCTCCTCATCCTCCTGGGGTTGCTCGCACTCTTGACGTTGCTCACGGTGCGCTCGCTCGCTTTCCTTCGCCCCAAGCATCCTTATTTGAAGACGCTGATTCTGAGACCGCCTTCATGTAGGTTGCGATTGTCCCGCCTTCGGTCGTACTCACGAGGCGCGACAATGCAGTTCGAAACAACCAGGTGGCGATCACGACCGTGATTGACGGAAAAGAAACGACCATCACCCAATCCGGCATCCTAGTCACAAGGGTGAATTTCCTTTAGAGCCCTCCTTCTCTCCTCTCTCTTGCGAGTCGATGCGAATGCTGGACTAATCCGTCTTTCTTTTTGCGGCCTCTTTCAGTCACGCTTCTCGACGCTCGCGGACGGACAAGTCTCGACCGTAACCTCGATCGTGGCCCTCCCGAATGTGACGGTGAGCCCCCCTTTGTTCCCGCCGCTTTGACTCGAAGAATCCGGCCGGCCTTGGGCCTATGCTGAACCGCCACGCCGGCGCGCAGGTTTCGGTCACGAGCGCGGATCTGGTGCAGACCGGTACGGGCCCGTCCTTCACACACCCTCTGGTGGCCAAAGTGCAGGCGTCGCTGACCCGACTTGCCGTACAGCTTACGTCACGACGACGTTGATGAATGGTCTCGTCGCTGTCGTGAGGACTGCCACTGCCCTGCAGACAGAGACCGCGACCGTGACCTACACTGCATCGAACGGTAAGAGACGCCACCCCTCTGACACCGTATCTCTTTGACCGAACATGGGAAGACTGACGCACCCTCTCGCGATGGTCTAGGCGAGATTGGCGTGGAGACTGTGACTTTGACCAATACCCGGCTCGTCACAATCGTCGCGTAAGTTTTCAGCTTGATACCCACAACTTCTCGCGCGTCGAAAGGAGAGTGTGCTCAAACCTGCGTGCTCGCAGTCCCCCGACAGCGACCCCGACCCGTGCGAACTTTTCCGGAATTGCGACTTCCTCGACGACAGTCAGCCTTACGACCCTACCGATTCCGAGCAGCACGGTGGCGACAACAACGACAACAGTGTCGAGTACAAGCGAGATTTTGTCCTCCTCATCGGTTTCGACGTCGTCTTCATCCTCGTCCCCGTCTTCGTCCTCGACGGCGTCCTCTTCGTCGGTGGCGCAAAGCTCCACTTCCTCCACGTCGTCGTTGCCGGTTTTTACAATCACGCCCTCGACCTCATCGACGACGCCTGCTTCAGTCACGGCGACGGGTAGTACGTCCTCGACTGCCACTACTTCGGAAACTTCCTCGACCAGTACCCAATCATCCACCAGCACGTCGTCAACGCCAGCACCGCCGGTCACGACATCCCCATCCTCTTCGAGGACCTCAGTGACCTCGTCTGGCTCTGTTTCGTTCACGACCTCGTCGACCGGAGCTGGATCAAGCACGACGACGAGTACCAGTCAGACAAGCGCGAGCGACGGCGACTCTTCTTCCTCTTCCTCTACGGGAAGTGCGAGCAGCAGTCGGAGCGCGAGCTCTTCTTCAGAGTCGACTCTGTTGCCGACTCCGACTTCTACCGGTGGCGTGACCACCATTCCGAGCTCGGGCACGTCGCCGTCTCAAGCCCCGTCCTCGTCTATCGCCCCTCCTTCGACCACCTCGTCACGTACCTCTTCGTCTTCCTCATCCTCCACGTCTCAAGTTGGAACGAGCACGAGCACGCGCACAGCATCTCAAACTACTCACACGTCGTCGTCCTCGTCGTCACGCTCGAGCGGATTGACGACCACGTCGCCCGGAACGAGTCGAGGAAGCACGTCCGGAAGCACCTCAACAGAGACGACACGCGAAACTCCTGGAGAGTCATCGACTGGTCGAAGCAGCGGGACCACACCGCCCGCGACGACTTCCAGCACCTCCGAAGCGACTGGCTCTTCGCGCAGCAGCAGCAGCACAAGATCTGTGTCTTTCTCGACTTCCTCGGCCACGAGCAGGAGCGTCAGCGGTAGTAGCCGATCTACGAGGTCAACCTCGGCTTCGACGACGACGACGACGCCGCCACCCGTCACAAGTTCGACGCGCGACTCGGCGACCTTGACGCCGTCTTCGACCGAAGCGTCCAGTTCATCCTCGAACGGCGGCACCGTAACGAGGTCTGACTCGAGCTCGAGCGCGTCGAGTACGATCAGCCCTCCGATCAGCAGCAGCAGCAGCACCGCGACCACGGAGTCCGCTTCTTCGTCGACGTGGGAAAGTGGCAGCAGTAGCCGTTCCACCAGCTCGCCACCTGCCCAGACGACGACGACGCCGGACTCGACTTCGCCCAGCACTTCTGCGTCTACGACCCGCGCGACGAGTCAGACGTCGGAAGATGGCAGCTCGACGAGTTCAGGGTCCGCTTCCTCGTCGACGACTGCAGCTCCGTCGTCGACTACGAGCGATGGACCAAGTCAGTCGACCACGGAGCGCGAAAGTCCGACCACGACGCCGCCACCGCCTCCTCCGAGTTCTACTACAACGACCACTTCCTTTGTCGATCCGACAACCTCCACGAGTGCGATCGAAACGAGCACGACTCGGGACGAATCGAGCACCAGCACTGACTCTCAGACTCGGACCTCGTCGTCGTCGTCGGACGAGGGAAGAAGTTCTTCCTCTTTGACCACCACCTCGAGTTCGAGCGAAAGTCAGACGACGACGACGACGACGAGCTCGCGTCCTCCTCCGCCGCGGACGACGACCCTTCCCGAGACGACGACGACGACGACAGCCGAGACGAGTGAATCCAGCAGTAGCTCGGCGACGTCCACACGCACTACGCAGGACGCCCCCACTTCGACCGGCACGAGTCGCGAGACGACGCCTGGCTCGAGTTCTGAAACATCGACGTCGGCTGAAGCCTCGAGCAGCAGCAGCATCACCACGACGACGTCCGCTTCCACCACGACTAGTCCAAGTGAGAGCTCGCGGACTAGCTCGTCCTCGCAGAGCAATCCCACTTCCACCTCCACCAGCGACGCTGAGAGCTCTTCTTCGAGGTTAGTTCCGACTTTCGTTCGCGATCCCATCTCGCGGCTCACGTACCGCTACGCACCACAGAACGTCCTCAAGTTCGACTTCGCCGACGAGTACATCGACCACCTCGTCGGCGCCAAGGTGAGTCGTTTTTCTTTCCAGGAGGTCGGGGACCTTCTCACGTCCCTCCTACCTGAGAAGCGATACTGATCTCGTCCAGCGACCACAGTAGCTCCTCCACCACCACGGAGGCGCCGACGACGACTTCGAGCTCGGAGAGTCCGCGCAGCACCACTACGTGAGTCTGATTCCGGTGCCTTTCTCCGGGAGGATGGGTCGCCGTCTGGGGAGACTGACGATGTGCACTCCCGAGATAGCACGCCTCCGCCACCCTCTTCCACATCGACAGACTCGTCAAGTTCTCCGTAAGCTCTCCGTTCGACTTTCTCGCGGCGCCGTGTCCAGCTCGTTGAGGCGAGACTCGTGCGCAGGGATATATCGACCTCCTCTATTTCGACGACCGATCGTCAGACTAGTGACACCCCCTCCTCAGAGACTGTCTCGTCCTCGGTCGCGACGTGCGTTATCTTCTGATCGGGAATTCTCTCTGGTGTTGCACTCGAGGTTGACCCCTCCATCCCACCGGTGCAGGACAAGCAGTACCAGCACGAGCACTCGGTCGACCGTGACACTGACCGGCGTGCCATCGCTGCCAGTCCCGACGAACGACTAGGTCACGGACCTGTTTCATACAGAGGAGGCTCGCGGATCCAAGCTGGCCGGCGATGCTAAGTTAACGAAAAGGTTTTGGGAGAGGCTCCGATGTCGATTCTTTCTTTATCCCGTATGTAACCTTTTGACCGCCTTCCCTGACCGCCTCCTCCGTTGGCTTTCGAATGAGTGCATAAGCTCAGCGCGTACTGGTAAACACCCGTCTCAGGTGCGGGAATGGCGAGCTCAACAGGCCTATCCGCGCCAACAAAGCGCCGCTGAAACCTTTCTGTCAAGTTGGCTTCTCGGTCTCGGAGTAGGATTCTCTCTGAGGCGTTGTTCGAGATAAGTCCCCGGGGACCTGTTGGTGTCGGCTATGCACTTCGGTCTGTGCTCCGGAAGCCTGATCTGCAAGGATCGAATTTTTCAGGAGCTGTAGAATCAGAGGTTCTTTGGAGCAGCCCGCGTTCTGTAGTAATTGCCGCCTACGACTACCTCTCTGGGAGTGCTGTATGGTGCAGCGGAAAAGAGTTCGGAGGCTGCTCGATCACTTTTGAGGTTATTTTCGGGGTTGCTGCATGCGCGCGCATTTTCGGCAAGGAGAGAGCACCGCCTCGGACTCTCACTCTCCCAGCGCTTTGACCTGTGCATAGACCTGACTGTAACAACCACGAGTGCATCCTCGCACTAACGCCTCCCGTGCTGGCATTTCTAGCCGGCGCGCTGCACTCGCAAAACAAGGAACCTTGGCGACGCCGACCCGACTGCCGACCAGCAACAGCGATCGCAATTGGATCCACTTGATCCGACTCGGAGGGACGTCGAATAGGACCAACTGCGACCCGTGTTCATGTCGGGCGGCGGCGGCGGGGACCCTGGCAAGGCCGAAGCGGGCCAGTCGAGTGTCTCGGTGATCAGGAGCTGGGACGAGACGGACGATGTCCGGTTGCGGGAAGCGCTCGAGCGAGGCGACGGCAAGAAGACGTGGTCCCAGATCGCACGAGACGCGTTCCCGGACGGCGCTTTCGGCAAGGCGGATTGTCAGGCAGTGCGTCGTCTCCTCCCTCTTGTGATTGCAGCTCATTCAACTGCGCGACCCTGCTTTTCTCGTCCCTTGATTTGACGGGCGCTGGGTGGGACTGTACTGACTGCAAGCGGTTGATTCCTGCCGCAGCGCTGGGCGGTGCTCAGCAAACCGCGGACTATCAAGGGCGCCTGGACCAGCGAGGAGGATACAAAGCTGCGAGCGCTGGTCGCCCAGCACGGCTCTGAGAAATGGGTTCGTCTGCGCCATCACGAGCTGTCCCGTCTAGACGGTAAAGCTAAACCCTCCGTACGGTCACAGGTCGTCATCTCGGAGGAAATGCGCACGCGGACAGGGAAGCAGTGTCGCGAGCGGTGGCACAACCACCTCGATCCTTCCAGTGGGTGACACTCTCACCTAATGAGAGACTGCGTCGGGTTTGCTGACCGTATGCTCCACGCCCATAGTCAAGAAGAGTGTGTGGACCGCGGAGGAGGACGCCATCATTCGCGACTTGCATGCCCGGATCGGTCCGAAATGGGCCGAGATGGCCAAGTACCTCCCAGGGCGGCCTGACAACTCGATCAAGAACTATTGGAACTCGTGAGTGGTGCCGCCTGGCAACTGATACGGTCAGCAAACGGAGGCCGCGGCTAATCCGCCCTTGTTTTCGGGAACAGCCAACAAGCGCGAGCCAAGCGGAGACGGTCTCGGAGTGTCTCGTCAGTCACTTCGGAACACGCGCAAATGGCGAAAGATCGAGCGGTCGCGGCAGCTACGGAAGCAGGCCTGGCTGCCGGACAATTCTTCCCATCGACGCCCGGCCCGGCTCTCGCTCGCTCGGAATCTTCGACTTCGCTCAGCGGTAGCGTGCGGTACACTCCTTACACTCGTGCCGGTCCTTCGAGCAAACATCGCAACAGCGAATCCGTCTCGTCCCTGAACGCCTTTTCGCCCGTTTCGATGATGGACGGCATCGTCGACGGCGGCCTGCCTTCGATGCCTGCACCGTTCCATACTCCGCAGACTCGAATGGCTCGTAGCCATTCGTTGGCCGGTATGCCGCAACCGCAACTCTATGCCTCGGTCGATGGAACGGCGAGCCTCCAATTCGGTCTTGGCGATCCGCTCCAGCAGCAGCAGTACCTTCCCTCGCGCGCAGCAGAAGGCCCTTACCCGCCAGGCTACCGGAGACCTCACGCTAATTCCTCGCCGCCCGTGCCGATCGGCTTCGGCAATTACGGCTACAACAACGGTGTCTCGACTTCGCTGCAGGCGTCACCGAGCCTTCGTTATCCCGACGACGGAGGAGGAGGAGGAGGACCGATGATCCAACCCGGGATCGACCTTGCTGATGCGTGGAGCGGACATCCGTCCGTGCAGGGGACGATCGTCACCCCGTCCGGTCGGATCCAGCCCGTACTCGCTCGGCTTCACATCGAACACGGCTCGCCGCACTCGACGATCGCGTCCTCTGTGCACTCGTCCTCGTTTGGGTCACCCGCACCGCAATCATCGTCATCGTCGTCTGCAGGCAGTTTCTGGAGCGATTCGAGACTCGCTTCGCCGGCCGACACGACCGATCCTTCGTTTACCGGCGGCTACGAGTTTTCGTCCATACCGAGCGAGCACTTTGTCTTCGATCCGGGACAGCCGCTCGCGTTCGATTCGTACAACGCTGATGCCGGTCTTGTGAGCCACGAAGACGGCTTCGCGACATCGGCGGCGTCTCTCTCGCCGGACTATCCACTGTCGGCGACTTCGACGACCGCACCCTTCTCCATCCCGCCGCCGCCGCTCCTCAACGCCGCCTCAATCGAGTCGCAACTAGCAGCGCAGCACCTCTCGTCGGCGCACGCAGATCAGGCTTCTGCAGCACCGCCCGAATCCGCCTACTTGCAAAGCGGCAGCGGCTTCTCGATGGTGTCGAACCCGTACCCTGGACCGCCAATCAATATGACCACAACGTTGCCTTCGCCCGTTGCGGGGCTCACCTTGCCGGATCTGGCCGCGGCGAACGCGGTCGTCGAAGATGCCGATATGCGAACGGCGACGCGCGCCAATTTCCGCGAGAGCGAGCTCGCGATGCCCTGCGCGACGCTTCCTACCATCGCGCCGTCGCCGACTGGACCACTCCCGCCGCCGTCGCACGAGCACGAGTATGCGTCACCGCCTTCTGCGTCGACGACACCGCATCCGTTTGCGAGTTCTTCGGCGGCGACATCGCCCAACTATCTCGATCATCGATCAGCGTCGCCTGCCCTGCCTCACTTGCCAGCTCCGAGCCTGATGGCGCAGCAGCATCAGCAGCAGCAACACATGATTTCGACTCTGCATCGCGACTCGGCCACTTTCGCCTCATCGTCGTTGGCGTCTTCGTCATCATCATCATCATCATTATCGGCGGCGGCGGTACACATGTCCGCGCCAACGTCCATGTCGCTTGCTCAACACATGCGCCGGCCAGAATCGGCTCCGCGGGCTGCCGCTCGCGGCGCTTCTCCGAATGCGGGTGTTGCCGCCGCCGTCCCGCTCGACTCGCGACTCGCGGCGGCGTTTGATCTCGCCAGCAGATCAACAGGAGGAGCTGTCGCTACCTCTCTCGCCGCTATCAGCACCACCAGCAGCGGCAGCGGCAGTGCGTTCCCCATGACCGCCGCCGCCATGGCGATGAACAACAACGGAATGGGGTCCTCCGCCGCTGCCGCCGCCGCCGCTCCGCTGATGAGCAAATCGTACTCGTCGCCTATCTCGGAACTCTCGGCGCGGTACGCGACTGGTTTGAGCCTCTCGCGCGGCGAGGTGGTGGCGGCGGCGGCGGCGGCGGCGCACACGCACCAAGGGGGGATGGCGTTCGGAGGCTCTGTTGGTCGTTCGTCGGGCGGCGGTGGCGGTGGCGCCGGTGCCGGCGAGGGTCTCAAAGTCGATGCGAACGGACGCGCCGTGTTGCCGCTCTAAAAGCCGCCCCCTTCTTTCTTCTACTTCCAGCGCACTACTCCCTCAATCCCTCGGCTGGTCCGAGGAGCGGCGCGAAGGGAACGTACGCACGCACGACCGCGCGCATGATGTGTGGTGAGAAGGAAATTTCCCTTCCCGTCGCCACAAGAATGCATGACGCCCTCACGAAAACCTCAAACAGACAATTCTACTTTCCAAACTTCCCTCTTCCTTCCTCCCTCTCTCTCTCTATCTCTCTCTTTTTTATCTCTCTCTCTCTCTTGTCTCCTCTGCGCGATGCGCTGTGTATTGTAACTACCAACTTGGCCCTAGATCCCTCGTTCTGAGGCTCGCGAAAGTTGGGTCTCCTCCTGTTCGCCTTTTCCGCTTCACTAACTTACTTGCCATCCAGACGGGCAAGGATCTCACGTCCCTCTTTCTCACACCTTGACCTTGTCCTTGTGGACTGCCAAGCCTGTTTCCGCCTTAGTTAACAGCCTCTGGAGCGAGGAAGGGGGTCCCTTGCGCTTTCTCGCTCGGCTTCGCAGACCAGGAACAGTCGACGCGACTCGTTGCTCTCTATATGTAGTCAACTGGTCAGGACGGGAGAAGTTATGGCGGCAGTGCCCATCCGGACGTGTAAAGGGAGTCTTAGCGTTCTAGGCCCGGGAGGAGGAAGACCCCAGTTGATTTTGCCACTGACACCTCGCTCTCTGCGGCGCGCCACACACACATACACGTACACACCGACCGCTCGGTGGGGGACATGCCGATGCTTCGTCCAGTGTCAGCAGCTGCGAGAGATTCTGCGCCGACATTTCGCTGGGAATGAAGGGAGCTGGCGAACGTATAGAAATTGCACGCGGAGTGGCGTCCGCAGGGGAAGGAGAACGTCCGGTCCGCGGAGCACCCCACGCGCGCGTTCACTCTCTTCGGTATACTTTCTTTGCATGAGCCGCGTGCAAATGCATACGTAGCAGGAGGGCCTGAGGGAGAGCGAGGCTCCAGCGAGGTCACGGAAAGCCGATCGACGGGGGGACGTTTCGGAGAGAAGAGGGGCTGGCCGGGTCACGACGTCGGCGTGGGTGCACACATTCCGAGATTTCGCATGAACTGGACTATACCCTCCTGGGAGAAGCGTCTGCACCTGCATAGCACCTGAATGCGTGACGACTGTAGCTTGGCATGCGCCTCGATTGGAGGGAGGGAAGCGCAGATGCCGAGGGTCGGCGAGCCTCGGACATGTGGTGAGGTTGATGAGACATTTCCAAAAGAGAGGGGGAATCGGCTAGAGAGAAGTTGCCCTTCTAGACTCGCTCGCCGCCGCCGCCTCACGCGTACACACACACACACCGGACTGCTATACACGAGGTCAACACGATGGCTTGCTAAATCTCCTGCTCAACCAGAAGAACAGCGCCACACCCTCGATCAGTCCCCAACCCAGAAACAGACAAGATGCCAGTTGCACCTGCGTCTATGCACCGCCGGCAACGGCAGCAGAGCGCCCCGCCGCCCGCGAACCACCACTCGACGAGCGTGACGCTGCATTTTAAAGAGCGCAACAATCCCAAGCAGCCACTCTGTGCGTCTCTGCGCTGTCCTTCTCCGCGAGGGGTGTGAGACCGGCGGCTAATTTCCTCCTCCTCCTCGGTAACCAATCCTCGACCGGCCAAACACAGACCGACCCGCAGCCCTGCGCAGGAACGGTCAGTCTTCGCATACTACTTGAATTCATGACAGGAATGCACACTGACACCCAGCCCCCGCGCAGGCTCGGTCTCGCGCGAGTTGTTTGCGCACCCTTCGCCGCCTCACTCGCCGTCGATCGCCGTCACCGAGTCGAGGTCGTCCAGCTGGCTCAACTCGCTCGCAGGTCCGTTCTCGCCGTCAGCTGCCAGCGCGAATGACTCGTCCAACAAGGAACTCGGCGCCACCTCGGGCGTCGCCGCCGTCGTCCGAGGCTACATGATTCCGCGGTCGCAGTGGAAGGTCAGTCATATCGCCCAATCCCCTCCCTCACTCCATGTGAAACTGACACGTCCCACGTTGCATAGGCCGATGGTTCCGCAGACCAGTGCGCAGACCCAGACTGCTCACAGCGGTTCGACCTCATGCACCGGAGGCACCACTGCCGGTGAGTCGGCTCCTTTCCTACTCCGATCGCGAGCGGAACTGACGCTGGTTCGTTGTCAGTACTTGCGGTGACATCTACTGCTCGGCACATTCGTCGAGGTCGACGTTCCTTTGGCCGTCCGCCGAGGACGATGCCGTCCCGGCCTTTACCCCTCGGGCCACTCCTCGCAGTACACCGCGGTCGTCAGCCGTCGACCTGCCGTCGCTCGTCAACTCTGCCTTGTCCAACAATCTCAACGCCTCGGCCATCTCGACCGGCTCGAACGGCTCGAGCGCGAGCGCCGACACCTCGACGCCGACCTCGAGTCCGCCGCGGAACCAACCCGTCGTGTTGCCCATCTCGGCTCGCGTCTGCGACCGGTGCTACTTTTCGGCCCCGAGCGGCAGTGCAGGTGGTGGAGCCCCTCTGCTCCTCCCGCCGAATTACGCGGGCGTCTCGCCGCCGACTTATGCCGACGGAGCGTCGTTCGCCTCGGCCGCTTCGGCTTTTGCATTGTCAGCCCGTCCGCTCACCACCTTCAACTTGCGGCATCCTCCCTCGCGCGCGTCGTCCGCGTCCGCATCGAGGGCCTCGTCGCCCAACAGCTCGCCGCCGGGCGGAAGTAGTGGCCACTTGAGTCGGCAAGCGTCCCATTCCCGCTCGAGGCAGCGACAACGTCAGGGTAGCGCCGTCTCGGCCTCGGCCTCGGCCTCGTCGTCGTCCCACTCGACTTCGTTCCCGAGCGACTCGACCAACGCGACCCCGTCGACGCCTTCGACCTCGGTCGAGGGCGCCGCTGACAACCACACGGCAGGGTCATCGTGTGGTTCCACCGCCAGCTCGACGAACGGGACCAGTCCCGAGATGTTGCAGATGGCGTCCCACCATGCGCGAGGAGGGTTACCTACAGGAGCGGCGGCCCTCGCTAGTGCTGCTGCTTCTTCGACGAACCGAAGAGGCAGTTCTCTCGGTCGGAATGGGGGCAGCAAGCGAACCCTGTGCTCCGGCACAGTCGCGACTCCCAAGATCGTCCACGAGGGAGAAGTCCTCTCTTCGTACGAGACCGAAACCGACGAGCGCAACAACAAGTCGGCGGCGGCGGCGGGAGGTGAGGTCGGCGGTGGCGGCGGCGTGGGTGCCAAATTGGCGGCGGCACATAGGCGACGTCCGCAATCTCAACCGGCGAGGGTTTCTGCTGCTGCTGCTGTGAATGACGGCACCATCTGGGTCCCGACGACGCGATACCGATCTGCGTCAAACGACCCCGAAGGCAATTCAAGCAGCAGCGGCAGTAGCAGCAGCAGTACCGACGGGGATCACCGACCTGCACTCGGCGGCTCGCGGCGCCCTCAGAAACAGTCTCAACAGCCGAAATCGAAACAGGCGGACGCCTCGCGCTACTATGTCGAGTCGGATTCGTCGTCCGTTTCGGATGACAGCGACGACGATGACGACGACGACGAGAACGACGAGCGGCACGAGCGCGTGGTCCGCGAGCGGAGGTTGTACCAGCAAGAATACGGCAGCGTCCAGGGCGGGCCGTGGCAGAGCTGGGCGACCTTCTGATCCGGACGGCCGGCCGCCGACGTTCCCCTTCGCCCTTTTCCCTTTTCTCCTATCTATCTATTCTCATCGTCCGATTTTGGGTTCCCTTCCTTCCATCTCTCTTGTCCTACTCACCTGCCGGTCTTCACAAGCTCCCTGTTTGGGCTCACCTCGCCTTCCGGTCCCCACTGCGACTCGGCTCGACAAACACGCCCAGCCCCGGCTTTCTGTTGTTTCGTCTCCTCCTCTCCCTCTTGTCGTTCTTTGCCCTACATGTTCCTCTCCATTACACCTTCCGTGCCCCCGGCTCGCTCTCACTTGTTGCTCGCCCGTTTTCCTCCGATTCCGATACAATACACGCTTCGCTCCCTGCCATAGATAGAATATACTCAAGAGGACTTTTTGCTGCCGTCCACTATTTCCGGTTGTTATTCATGCTCCTTTATCTTTTGCCTCACTATAGCGCTCACTGACTCGGAACACCAGGCCCGCGAGAGGTCAAGAAAGAATCGAGAGACTCGTTTCGGTGGCAGAAGAGCCGATGTCTACTCATCGAGGAGGTCGAGCGGGATGGATGTAGCGCCTCGGCGACCGGTTCCGCCCGGCTTGCGGGTGCGCTTGACTGCCTCGCGGTGGCGCTTGCGGGCGACTCCGCGGAGCGTCTCCCGCATCTTGAGGTGGTTCTCATCAATCTCGTCTCTGCACAAGTTCCACGACACGCATCAGAGTTTTCGTCGCTCGATGTAGGTGAATGCGGGAGGATAGGAGAGCAAAAAGAGACGCACTGCGATTCATGCCGCCAAAAGTCCTTGGCCGGGGCGTCTTGGATCCTCCGCCGACTCTCGTCTTTTGCTCGCTCGAGACTGACGGCCGGCAGCCCCAGTTTCGCCACCTCGGCCTCGTCAACCTCTCCCGGTCGGTTCGCGTCCTCGAACGGACCGCTCGGGAACAGGAAGAAAGGCTTGGACGGTCCGCCGAGTCCGAGTCCCGAAGACACTTGCGGGCCGAATCGCGAAGTGCGCATCGGGCCCACTCCGAGGGAGGGTAGCGGACGAGCGATCGGGACGGTGTCGATAGGTGGGGCGAGGGGGATCGCGACGCCGTCCTGTCCGGGTTCAGCCTCGTCGCCGTCGAGGTCGAGGTCCATATCCGCAAAGAGTGAAAATCCACCACCACCACCATCAGCGGTCGGAGCGATAGCAGCAGCACCTGCTGCGCTACCCGGTTTGAACAGAGCCGTCAAGGTTTCTTTGAGCGCGGCCGGGTTCTGGGCAGCGCCGGCCGGATCCGCTTGCTGGGGCGCCTCGTCCGAGTCCGAATCCGAGTCTGACGAAGAGTCCGAGTCCGAGTCGCTGCTGCTCTCCTCGTCCTCCGAGCTCGAGTCGGACGCTTCGCCGCCTGCGCCACCGCGGAGGCGAAGTGTTTCGAAAATTTCATCGTCGTCGTCGTCCGCTTGCGCAAAGCCTTCGACCTTCGGCAGCGGTTTCGTCGTCGCGTCCGCCGCCGACGCCGCCTCGGTAGTCGAAGAAACTTCGACTTGCTCGAGGTCTTGAATCTCAGCAAGCGCCGACAACGCCAACTTGCGGTACTCTGCGCGTTCCCTCGCGTGCGCGAGCGCGCGTTCGTCGTCGTTGAGAGCGGTCGCGACCAGTTGGAACTCGTCCTCTTCGTTGTAGATGAGCGTGCGAGGCGCGACGGGGACATAGGGTGGTGGGGACAGAGAGCGGGCGCGGGTCGCAGTAGCAGACGCAGGAGCGGCGGAATCGTCCACGGTCGGCGTGAGGTCGTCTGCGTCGGCCGCAGTCGAGTCGTCGTCCTGCACGTGTTGAGTCGGTGCGGTCGAGGTGGTCGGCACAGACGAAGACTGGTGCAAGCGCTCGAGCAAAGTCGTGAACCGATCCGTGTGCGCTGTCCGCTGCGTGAGCCGGACCGTCTCCCTCCTCCGCACCTGCCCATCCCGCGTCTTGAACACCCACGTGACCTGTTCCTGGTCTCTCGGCGCACCCTCTTCCGGTTCTTCGCATTCCCACGTTCCGATCGCGTGCATGTTGGGCGCTCCTGCTCCCGCCGCCGCCCCCCGCTGCTGGTGGCCCTTTCCTTCAGGCGCTCCCATCAAGTCAAACACGATCTTTTGCCGCCCCCATCGCCTCGGATCGATCCTCATCCGTTTCGCGCGCGTGATCGAAGGCCGCTCGAGTGCGCCGGCCCCGCCGAGTCGGGCAGCTGCGCGGGCAGCTTTGGAAGGTTTGGCCTTTGTCGGCGCGCGAGACCACGCGGTGGTGGGAGCGGCGGGAGGGGGTCCGACGGGGTGAGAGGGACGGATAATGATGGGGAACAGGGGAGTCGGGACCGGTTTCGGGTCGAGTAGCCAGCCCTAGAGGACGACGGCGGTCTCAGTATCGAGATTCAGTTCCCGCCCGAAAAAGCCAAGAGAGCAAAAACTCACGCGATGCCGCTGAATGTTGTCTTTGTCGACGAGTTCGAAGTGAGTCGCTGCGACGCCGACGTTGGGGTCCTTTGACCGCTTTCTTCGCTTCTTGGGTCGTCCAGATCCAGCCGCCGAGGAACCGTTGCCCTCACTCGCGGCGGCGGCGGCCGCTTCCCGCTCGGCCGCAAGCCTGTCCAACACGGAGGTTGGTCTCAATTCGGGAGAACGTAGTGCAGAAAGGATTGAGCACACCTCGACTGCCAGTCTGGTTTGGCCGGACCGATCCTGAGCTTGTGGGCTTTCCAAGTCGAACCGTTGAGCATCGACATGCCTGCTCGCCGGGGGGGGGGGGGGGGGGGGGGTCAGTTTGGGGGGATACAACCCGGACACCAAAATAAATACACCAGGCGAAATGAGCGGGGGGA
>JAMALC010000038.1:0-59669 GCA_023628275.1 Rhodotorula sp. M30-05A-2 | reverse complement strand
GCGCCCCCCCGCCCCCGGGCCCCCCCCGCCGCCCCCCCCCGGTCAGTTGGCGGGTATCCTACCAGGACAGCAAGATACTTACACCTGGCGAATTGAGCGTCTGTCGTCTCGAGCGAGAAGAATGCAAACGCGCGAGCAGTTCCTGTTGTTGCACCGCATCCCGCTCAGCCTGGCCCCGCAAGTGGGAGAGGAGAAGCAGGGGAGAAATACGCACCCGTGTCTGTTTTCCCGAGCCCTTGCACGCCGTGCTCTCCGTCAATGACGGTCCCGAACGATGAGAAGCGCTGGACGAGGTCCTTGGCCGTGACTGACGGGGCGAGGTTGCCGACGTGCACGCGCTTCGTGACGGGTTCAGTCGACGGCCGAGCTGCAGCTGTACTCGCTTTCTTGCCTCCCATCCTGCCCAGCCTGGCGGTCGAGCGAGAGATTGTCGCGACCGAGATGAAGGAGAGATGAGCGTGCTCGCCGCCAAAGAATTTCCCTAAAGCCACATGGGCCCATGTACTCTCTATTCCGGCATTCCTTTCTTATCGGAGGACCATGCAAGAAAAGAAAGACAACCCCGTTGCTACCTCGTCTGTTCGCCTACGTATTGCGCAAACAGGCTCATAATCTCCTTCTCTCCAAACTCGGTCGCACTCGCCGTCCGCGCGTTCAGCTGGATAAACTGCCGCTTCAACCGCTGCAGCATCGGGAGCGTCACGGGGCGGTTCAGGTCCACCGTCACTCGGATCGTCGTTGACGACGAATCGGCCGCCGCGTTCTTCTTCTGCGTTGTTGTTGTTGAGGACGAGGAGGAGGAGGAGGAGGAGGAGGAGAGCGGTACGGAGAGCGTCGTCGGACCAGAGAGGGGCGAGATGGATTGGAGAGAGAGGAGGGACGAGATTAATGCCGACGAGGAAGAGTCGAGCCGGGTCAGGTACGACGTCGACGAGGTGGTCGCCTGTTCATGCGCCGCTCACTTCAGGGGTCAGTTCCAGGATCCTTGTCTCAAAGAGTAATGTCATCCGGTCGCTGCATGCCGATGAAAGCGGACAGCCTCGCGGGGACAGGGCTCACCTGCTGAGTGGCGACCGTCGAAGGTTTGATCACCCCTTCCGTGATGGCGGTCCATATCCGTTCCGCCTCGGTCGAGCCCAGGGGGACCGCCTCGCCTCCCGTTTGAGTAGTAGCAGCAGGCTCATCGAACGGCGGATCGTCGGTCGCGATGGTAAAGAGCGGAGCGTCCCACCTCGCAGCCGATTGAGGTTCCTCGAATCGCGAGATGAGGTTGTCGAGCCTGCGGAAGGAAGGGAGATGATTATGCGACAGGTGTGAAACGGTACAGGGCTTTGCTTTTTTGGGTGCAGATGTCAGAACGCGCTCCGTGGGGGGACGTACGTCGCGGGAGCGTAGGCGGTCGAGTCTGGTCGGGCGGCGTTGCGTTCGCGGCACTGATCTGGCGGAGTCGCGACAAAGACCTGCAGGCGGGGTAGATGTTTCACTTTGTCAGCGTGCAATTCAAGGTACAACAAAGGTGAGCGGCAGTACCAGAGAGGGGGGAGTACCCCCCGAACGTACTGTGCAAGTCCTGACTCCGACTTCCCTCGCCTCGCAGTACATCTGGTACCTGCTCCCCTTGATATAGTTCATGGCATCGACGATGACGATCGCCTCCTTGGCGAGGGACCTCTGCACGGCGCTAAACAAGGCGGCCCGGGCGGGTTTCTCGGCTCGGGCGTCTACTCTGCGCGCGCGGGCGGCGGCGGCACATCAGCGGGGGTTCTTCCGCCCGGCGAAAGAGGGAGGAGAGGAAACTGACCATCGTAAGCGTGTTTTGAGATGGACAAGCCCTCGTCATTGACGACGACGACTCGCCTGAGCGCTCGTTGCAAGTGAGTCGGCGTCGACGGGTCGGCGAGCTTGCGGTCCAAGAACGCCGCGAGTTGCTGCGCCCGAGTCGACTTGCCAGAGCACGGGTACCCGCACAGAGTCACCATCGCCATCCTTGCTTTGTCCTTCGCTCTCCGACTTGTTGCGGCGGGTGTCGAGGTCGAGATCAAAGGGTGATGAACTCTTTCGTCTCTGGCCATTCACTGACCTCGAAGCTGCATCCTACTCGCCCAGACTTGTCCATGCTCGTATTGCATGCTGTGACGCGCCCGCTATGCTCCAGTCTCCGCCTCGAGGCGCCGACACCGTCCAGCGCTTCCTGCTCTCCCTCTCTCCCTCTCGACGGCCTGCCCGCCGCATACACACAGGTTGCACGACATGCGACAAGCTGCTGTTCCTCATCAGAGTTGCTCTTTTCTTGCTCCTGCCTGTCCGCCGCCGAACCGATGTACCGCCCTCGCTCATTCTCGTCGATCGAGAATCCCTCCCTCTCCCTACCGACTAACTGGAGGACCAGCCGTCTCCTCCTCCGAATCGAGCTTGCTACTCGGCGACGTACCTACCTGCCTGCCTCCTCCTCCTCCTCCGACCTGCGAGCAGCCTCAGTTGCCCCGTCATCGTGGCGGAACGGTTGCCGGTACTCAAACGCCCTGTATGACACCCATGGTCGAGTCCATTCTGCGGCGCGCGCGCCCGGATAGAGAAAAGGCCCGATCGATGCCTACTATCTGGCTCTTATGGAACGCGCCATCGAACTGCTTCCCGTGCGTGCGAGCGTTCCATGGCTGGCTTGCACTGTCAGTGTGAAGCGCTCTCGACGGGCGGATCTGCGGCGGGCCTGTACACATTCCTGAAACCCATTTCAACATCTGCCATAGCGCCGAGAGGTGCCTTGAGGCTCGAGACGAGTGCAGGGTATTGTCATTGTGAGAGTTGTAATCTGTAATTGTCCTCGCTGTATTCCTGAGTGAGTGAGTGAGTGAATGCGCCCCACTCTGTGATCGCTTCGGCAATCCACCGCAGCCGCTTCCTCTTGCTCAAGCTCGACTACAGACTCTCGAGTCTCCAGCCAGTCCAGACAGACAGTACAAGCAGCCATGCTCTCTGCAGCTCGTTCCAGTCTGCGCGCGACTCGCACCGGTGCTCTCCGCTTCCCGCGCCTCGAACCGCTCGTCCGGTTCCAGTCGACCGGCGCGACTCGTCCCGACTACACTTCGATCCTCGTCTCGCAGCCAGCCGAGGGCGTCTCCCAGATCACCCTCAACCGCCCGAAAGCTCTCAACGGTTCGTCCACGTCGCCTGCGCGCGAGGAAGAGAGGGCGTTCCATCTGACCGCCCCACCTCGCACACGCACACACAGCGCTCAACTCGACCCTGTTCCACGAGCTCAACGCCGCCCTCCGCTCCTTCTCGACCGACGACTCGGTCCGATGCGTCGTCCTGACCGGGTCCGAAAAGGCCTTTGCGGCCGGCGCCGACATCAAAGAGATGAAGGACAAGCAGTTTGCCGAGGTGTACAAGGGCGACTTTCTCGCCCACTGGACCGAACTCAGTCAGTTCAGGAAACCGATCGTAGCCGCCGTCAGTGGATATGCGGTGAGTCTCTTCCTTTCTTTTTGGGGCGGATCGCTCTTCTTGTATGGAGCAACCACCCGCTCACCCTCCTTTTCCCTGGGGGTCGACGCGCATAGCTCGGAGGCGGTTGCGAACTGGCCATGATGTGCGTACAAGTGATCTCCGATTTCGTGAGTGCGAGTAGTGAATTGACCCTAGTGCCTGCGGAAAACAGGTGCGATATCATCCTCGCGTCTCCGACCGCCGTCTTTGGCCAGCCCGAAATCAACGCAAGTCGGACGCAGTATATTCCTGTACGCACTTTGTGAGGCACGGCGTGTTGCTGACAACTGCTGCTGCTCGTCTATTTCTTGATCCAAACTTGCAGCTCGGCGTGATCCCGGGCGCGGGCGGCACTCAGCGCCTGACGCACGCGATCGGGAAATCGCGCGCGATGGAACTCGTCCTCACCGGCGGCAACTTTTCGGCCCAGCAAGCGAGCGAGTGGGGACTCGTCTCGCGCGTCGTCGAGCAAGGGTCGGTTGTAGACGAGGCCGTCAAGGTGGCGGGAAAGATTGCTGGGAAGGGGATGCTCGCGGTTCAGGCGGGCAAGGAGGGTGTCAACGCGGGTGCGTCTCTACTCTTCCACGCGCGTCGACTCTGGGTTTTCCGCGGGCGCTCACGCTGTCTCGACGCACGCAGCATACGAGATGAGCCTTGCCAACGGCCTGCACTTTGAACGCCGCCTCTTCCACCAGTTGTTCGCGACCGTGAGTTCGGTCCCTCCCCTCCACGAGCCTTGATCTCGCTGTGTTGCAGAGACCCGTGCCTGACCGCCCTTTCGTCGTACAGAACGACCAGAAGGAAGGCATGGGCGCGTTCGCCAACAAGCAAAAGGCTAAGTGGACGCACTCGTAAACGCGTCCGCGTGCAGTATGTACATTCCCTGAAAAAGAGAGATTACAGCAGTTCTTTCCACCTCTGGGCTCTGGTGGGTCCCGGAGAAAAAAAAAAGGGAAGTGCGGTAGGAAGCGCGGTAGCTCAAATTTCAAAGCTGGTTCACATATCTACGGGAACCGATTTAAATTGCAGATGCAAGAACAAGAATCCACATACAGATCGGACTTCGGCACCGCGACTGCTTCGGATTTCAGTCGTCCGGAGCAAAGGAAGCAGCAATCGGAAGATCCTAGACACCTGTAGCGGGTCTCGAACGTGACGATGCCCGACAAGCGAGGCGAGCGATGTGCCTGCCCACCGACACCGGTCAGGGAATCGGTCGGATCTCACTCTCACACAAAAACCACGCCGGCATCGCCGCTTCCTGAACCCTGGATAACCGTGTCAAAGCTGCATGCGAATTGCGAGGTGCGAGTACTGCAGAGAGGGATCAAAAAGGGGAAAGCGTACAACATCCTCCCTCCCGGCAGCACCACTTGAGTTTTGGAAAACCGAGCCGAGGGTTATCACCCGTCCTCGCCTTGACTTCTTACGGCGCGCCCTCACCCGCTTCCCAGTGTCGGTGATTCCACGTCGACGCATTCATCATCGATCCGTTGCCGAGCGCGTGCCCGTGCCCGTGCCCGTGCCCGTGCGACGACGCCGTCCTCCGGCCGTCAGTATCGGGCCGTCGTCTCTCGCCGCCGCCGCCGCCGCCATCCGCCAAACTGTCTCCCGGGTTCCTCCCGGCTTCACCTCCCGTCGTATGAGAATACATCGCCGGAGGAGGAGGAGGCGGCGGCGGTGCAAAGGCTCCGAGCGTCGAAGGCTGACTGATCGAGTTCGGCGGGATGCCCGTCGGCGGGGCATGAGCAAACAGTGACGGGTTCTGGCTGTTCGTTGAAGGGACGGGAGGAGGCGCGAAATAGTTGTGAGTCCGTTGTTGAGATAGAGCGAGAGAATTTGTCGAGCCCGGGTACGCCGAAGCGGTAGGTCCTGGCTCGCCGGAGACAAAGGTCAGTAGTGCCCGCAGCAACTAAGAAAATGATGAGAAGGTCGGACTTACGAGCTCGCCTCGCACGACCTTGCCGAAGCTCGTGCAGCCTCGGGACCGCACAAGGATGGTAGAACGAAGCGGTCCCGAGCCCGCGTTCGAGCCAGTCGAGTTCGGTCGTCGAGAGCGCCAGTGCAGGATCCGCCGGTCCGCCCGGCTCGCCAAACTGCTGCACGGCGATTTCGGTCCAGCTCGGGAAGATCTCGAGTTGCCAAAAGACGTGATAGGTCATGTGAGGATCCCTGCCTCGCCATGAAAAGAAAGTCCGGATGGAGGAAAGAAGAGGCGCAAAGCGAAGCGGAACTTGTTAGTCGTCCGAGTCCGAAAATTCTCACGCAACATTCAACATCGCACCACTGAGCAGCTCCCCAGCTGGGGGAATCTGCACGGGGTCTGAGACCATGCGCAGAGGGGAAAACCCACCGGCTGGTGATGTACAGCTGGAGAGGCGGGCAAAGCGATCAGCGGAGTACTGATGAACCGAGCCGCGAAACGGAAACTGACCTCGGCGTAGAAGGCAGTCAGCTTCAAGGCTTTGCGGATCCGGTTGTCGCTCTCGAGGTACATGACGCGTGCCGTCTCTCCGACCAGCGAGTCGCGGCCAAGATGTTCCGTGACGAGCGAGTGAGTGAGAAAGAAAAGGTCCTGTCGCCAAAGGAGCAATGTCAGCGTGCAGACCCGGACAAGTTTGAGGAACGGTTGCTCGAACGCACAAGCAGATCCTTGTCGAGTCGCGTCACCAATCGCAAGTGTTGATCCGTGCACCCGTCTTTGGCGCATCCGAGCGGCACGCGATCGAGATGGATCAGCATCTCCTGCAAACTCCGGACGCCCTCGTGCGCCTGGTCCAGGAGCGACCAAATCGCTCGAATATCTTGCGTCAGCGTCGCGGGGGGTCCGGTCGCCCGATGGACGGATACGGCGGCGAACGCCCGCTGTCCGGCCGTGACCCACGCGAGCAACACCAGCGAGGCGCGCCATATCCCGACGTGCGTCGCGGCGCCAGCCGAGTCGACATGTTCGTCGAGACAGGCTCGCAGGTCGGCATGCAAGCTGTGCAGATTCGGATCAGGGAGAGGAGACCGAGGGAAGTACTGCTCGATGTCGTGCACGCTGATGATCGGGTATTTGCGAGCGTAGGCGGCTGAGACCGCGTCCGCAGCCTAACGTGCACCTTGAAGTGTCAGTCTTGATCCTGGATATGTAGCGTACCGGCGCCTCACCAGCAGCGGCAGGTTGATGTGCTCCAAGGTGTCGTGCCGCGGATCGATGTACCCAGCTGCGCGCAGGTCCTTGTACTGGCCGAGAGCTGTCATGACCGCAGTCCGAGACCTTCGCGGGATGGGTTCGTCGACTATTGCGCGTAAAAAGAGGGAGTCAGCTCTTCGCCCCGTTTCGACGGAGGCCCCCGGCGGCGCCACATACAAATGAGCATTTGGGTGACTGCCATGAGCGTGTCGAGATTCTGCTTGCTGACGTCGGCCGCAATGTTGAGAGAGTAGCCCAGCTCTAGCGCTTGAGCACTCAGGCTACGACATGCTTGTTCCCGTCGATAACCCGCTGCCGAAGCCTCGTTGAAGCAGTCGGTTGGCGACGGCGTCGGGAGCGCAACGCCGAGGATCGCCTGTCGCTCAGATCAAAGGTGTCAGCAGCAGTGTGTTACAAACTAGCGGCGAAAAAGAACGTACAGAATGCGGGCTTGCTCGAGCACCTAGGGCGCAGAAGACTGCGGCGGCTACTCGAGACGACGGATCCAAGTTGTCGAGGTTGTTCAGGAGCCACTGCTTGCGTTCGTGCCACGGCAGGAAGATCGGCAGGTACGCGCAGCAGGACGAGAAGAAGGCTGAATTGAGATATGCGTGGTCAGCGAAACATCCGCGCGGACTTTCTGCGCGAGGGAGGGGTTTCGGATCCGTCCGGTGTGACGAGTCCGGCTCGCTGCGAGGCGAGTAGCAGAAGGCCGAACTTACATTGTACAAGATGTATCGCCAGCACCTTTGCCATCGCGCCTCGCGCGAGAGTCCATTCCGCGCTCGATTCGGTCACGTCGTACTGCGCTCCGCTGCCGTACGACGCCGACGCCGACCCCGACAGATAGACTTCAGGATGTTGGGTGGCGAGACCTCGCAAGAAAGTCTCGACCGTAATCTTCTGTTGAGGATCTGCCTTTGGCCCTTCGAGGCCGACGGCGAAACGAAAGGTCGCTGCAACGCGCTCGGTCAAACTCGTGACGGCCGATGCCTCGTGCGGTGGTACGCGGTTCATAGAGGGGGGCGCGGACAGAGTCGATGCATTTGGTGCTCGGTTCGCATGCGCGATCGAAGGGCTCTCCGCCTCGGCATTTTTTGCGCGCACTCGGGCGAGATCAGTCTCGAGTTGGGCTGCTCATGGCGAGCCACCGAGTCAGATTCGGTTCCCTTGACGTCCGCCGGCATGCCGACTCACCGATGCGTTGCTGTAGTGCTTCGATCTGTTGAGCAGAGCCTGGATTGGGATCGGTCGGGCTCTGAACCGCACCGACCGCGTTTTGTAGAGTTCCCGTCGGAATCGCCGCCACTTGCAACGAACGAGGTGATCAGTGCACAGCACAGGGTACGGTACCTTCGAGACTGCGCGTACCCGGGACGAAGGAGCCAAAGTCGCCTGCAGGAGAGCGTGCTCGTCAGCGGCGAGAAGTCGTCCGAGAATCATCCTCTAGGTCACGTACAGGTATCGCCTCGATCTCGGCAGCGCTGACATTGCGGCCATTTCCGATCGCACTAGAGGAGCGAAACGGTCAGCTTGCGAACGCATCCGCCTGCGTCAATCCGGCGCTCGCTCACCTTGACCTTGCGGACTCGACAAGTCCGGCACGACTTGTCCGTTGTTTGAGGCCCGATTGCCGCTGCCAGGTCGTTCACCGCCTGCGACGACGGTCCCGCGACGGAAGATGACCATGCACCGTCGTCACCGCTTTCATTGTTATTGCGACGTTTCTGAGAGGATGCGAGCGACGACGACGATCCGCCGCCCGTGCTGGTCGTCGGCCGGTTCTGGTTGTTCTTCCCGGACATGTTTGGGGCTCTGAACCCGGGTGAGGTCGCAGGGCTCGATCAGACGGTTGGCAAGGCGGTTCCGACGCTGTTCATTCTCGTCCGAAGAGTGCAGCAGGCGCTCAGTCCGTCTCCACCGTGCTCGTGGTCGCAGGGTCGAGGCAAGGGATCTCTCGCGAGTCCTTCCAAGGTGTGACTGAACACAGCGCTTGTTGGAATAGCGCGCGGCGGCAGCAGCTTGATTCTTCCTTGGTCGTGCTGACTGGCCCCCGCTTGCTCGGCAAACAGCGAGAGAATCCGGATTCCGATGTTCCGCTGAATGAAGCCAACCCCAGCAAGATGGAGAGGCCGTCGACGGCGCTTCTTTCGGACACTCGGTACGTGCCTGCGTATGTATGAGCAGCAGCATGGGTGCGTCCGACACCAGCACCGTGCTCCGAACGTTGAGGACAGCTCTGCATGCATGATGACAACATTGCGACTTTGTCGACTGATCTGCCATCGCGGCGGCTCTCCACGTAGCAACTCATAAGAGCCTATTAAAACTATTAAGGCCGTGATCAACGCGGCACGGTAGTAAGTTACGTACGAGGAAAAGCAGATTAGATCTTATCGCGCGGCCCGGGTGCGTCGGCACAACTGTTTTTCCTCTCCGACTTTTCCTTAATTTGCAGGGCCCGGTGGGTTCCCGAGAGCTCGCGCAATGCTCGCGCGAAATGTGAAGAGCAGATCGCGATCTCCGTCCGGTTCTGCTGCACTATGTACAGTAGGATGGATGCATAGCTGCGGCCGCGGGACCGCGGCTATAGAAGAAAAGCGCGCGGAAAATTTGAATACTGGCCGGCTTTGCGACGTTGGGCTTTAACACCGAACCCCGACGACCCCGAGAGGCCCGGCTCACTTGCATATTGCACGATCACTGCGGGGGTGCGGGCAGGAGAAGAGATTATTCGGGAAAGAAATTGCAGACGGATGCGCCAAGGAGAGAAAGTTTGGCCGACATCGTACAGTGGCCGGACGTTACATACTGAACGAGCTCTGGGAAGGATATGCATATGGACGAGACAGATCCGCACGGTACGGAGAACACATAGAGGGTCTGCGGATCCTGATCGAAGGGAACGAAGACAGGGGAATAGTTAGGGGTGCGCGAGCAGAGGGGTATCGAAGATTGCGAGTATAATAGGGTCGTACTGGAGAACAGGTCAGAATAGAACGATAAATAGCGAGCTGGGATACATCAGTTGCGGGTGTGAAATGGCGACAAGGGAAAGGTGGACGCGGCGCCACCGTGTGGATTAGCGCCCCTCGTTCTCGCGCCAGATCGGTTCTCGCAGGCGAGGGTCGATGCTCTGCGCTCGCTCGCCACCCGTGACGAGCATGTGCCAGTAGACGGTGTCGCCCGGCTTGAGCAGACGGAGCCCGCGATCCCGAGCGCGAGCGGTGGGCGACGAGGTTCGCAGTCGCGACAGGCGCACAGACGGCGCGTCCTTGTCCGCGGCCAATTCGACGCGTTCCCGCGCGCGAGAAAGCGGCGTAGGAGTCCGCGACGAGTCGCGCGAGGGAGTCGGAGAAGGCTGCAGGCGGACGATCGGGTTGCTGACTCCCGGATCGCCGGGGTAGTAGGTCCGTTCGCGCGCGGTGACCTCGTTGTGGTGGAAGACGAAACGGTGGTGATTCGCCGAGCGCTGATGCTTCTGCACCGAGGCCTATATGGGTATGATAGGTCAGCAGCAGTTTGCGGCACAGCGAGCAGGAAGAAGAAGAGCTCACGTTGCATTTCGAGCAAGGCGAAACGATATTGTCTGGAGGAGAAGGGGGGTGCGGGCATTAGACCTGTCTCAACCACGATTTAGTATAGCGAGGGAAAAGAACGTACATCCGACAGTCTTGCCGCAGCCGTGGCAGTTGATCGAAGACGTGAGGCAATCGCAAGTGCGTTCGACCTGCTCCTGAGCAGCGCCGTCTGGCCAGAACGTCGCCGAATTGGCGGGTGCAGAGTCGGTGCTGAAGAGTATGATATGCGGCTTGAGCAGCAGGACGGCCTGCGGGAAGCAGAGTGGTCAGCGTCGCTCTCTTTGGGAAGGTCCTTTGCTAGATCACGCGCGCCACTGGAGACGCGACAACCATGCCGATTGAGCGGGATCGCGCAGGGAAAGCACTCACTCGCATCCCTCGATCTGACAAGAAAGTATCGCACGTTGCGCATCGAAGAATGTAGACGCGATGGATGGGGACGGTCGCGGAAACTGGCGGCGGTCGCTCTGCTGCCGGCGGCGTCGGGTACGGCAGCTGGAGCAGTTCTTGGCGGTGCGAGTGGTAACGCTCGAACGACTGCTGCAGTTGCTGCTGTTCGTTGGTCCAATAGGCTCTCCGAGAGCTCAACAGGGCCGACGATCCGGCCTGGGTCGAGGCGTCGGCGGTGCCGACCCTTGCTGCGGCATGGCGGTCCGTCGTCCCGCGATATGTAGACATCGTAGACGAGGGTGGACCAGTGAGAGGTGGCATGTCGGCATAGTCGTCCACTGCTGCGTCGAGTCGTCGTGCCAAGGCTGGATCGGGAGCGAGGCGAGGGTCTCGCATTCGGGAAGCGGGACTGGAAAGCGGGTTTGGAATGAGGGAATCCGAGAAGAATGCGACGTCAGCAACCCGCTTGGTTGGCTTTGCAGGGGCACCACAGTCATTCCAAAGTATGCAGACTCACGAGGCGTGCGGATATGGCAGGGACTCTGAGAGCTCGTCGCGGTTCGAAGAAGCGGCGCGAGGACGTACGTCGGAGATCGGAGGTGCCTGCGTTCGTCGATCTCGGACTTGTGTGGCGGGGCTCGTGCACTCGTTCGACAGGAGCTAAGGAGGTCGCGAGCGATGCAAGTCGGCCGCGGACTTGTCGTAGTAGCGAGGAGGAACTTGGAGTCGAGATGAAAGAGCGAGAGAAGACGGTCGCGGGGTAGAGCGAACCGACGTAGATCTTCGAGGCAGAAGTCAAATGCCGCCGCGAAGAAGCTCTGCACCGCTTTGTCGAAGACCGCCGGCTCTGGGTTGCGCGGCAATGCCCCGCGTACTGAACTTTAGAGGGGGAGGGGGGGAGGGGGGACGGACAACAAGCTTTCGCGGTGCGCTCCACGCATGAGAGCTGGTCTGTTCCCGTGACCCAGGCCGTGGCCAGGGACGGGAATGCGTGCGCGCTCGCTCTCGCCGGCATGTGCAACTTTGGGTCCATGACTTGAAAGGAGCCGCGCGACCTCGGCCGCGGCCACGCGCGTGTCCGAGAGGGCGATCCGATCATTTTGTCGCAAATGGGAAGAGCTGAGACAAGCTCGGACACCGATTGACGACATCATTCGCGCTCAGCCCGCTCACCCTGCTTCTTCCGTCGCGGTGCAAGGCAAGCCTCTACGCAACCTCGACACGGAGGCTCATCTTGCCCGACAGTGCACCCTTCCGTCTCCGGACCCCCTCACATGAAACCAACTCGAGAGCGCCTCTTGACGCAGGCGGGAAAAGGTTCTGAATCCCAACGCGACGTCATGTCAACTTCCCTTGCAGAGCTCCTCCAGACGCCTGAAACGAACTCAAGTTAGCACTTTATAGCACTCAAGAGATGATCCGGCGATGCGAGGCGCAGCACCGAGGCGCGCGTGTAACAACTCCATCCAGCGCGCGTGCACCGAGAGAGACAAGCTGACTCGGAGATGTGGCCGCGAGCATATCCTCGTGCGGGCGGTACAAAGTCAAGCGAACTCGTTCATGTCTGGGCAAGAGCGGCCAAGGATCCGCTCATGCGAACAGCAGCGCGCGACAAGGTCTCGCAGCCGCGGATCCGCAAAGTTTATCGCGGATCAACAGGCACCCTGGGCCTGCAGAGCTTTGACTGATCGAAAAAGAGGCCTGCAATCGACGGCTGCAGTGCAACGAGAATTGGAAGCAGCGATCGCGTCGCCCGCTCGCTCCTCTTCCACCGCCACTCGACTCTTCGAGCTCGACTGTCCAGATCGCATGGCGACGCGATTCGAATCGACTCGCGTGCTGCATCGTCGGCGTCCTGTGAAGGAGAGAAATGCTTCCGAGTAATCGATAAGCTGATCGTGGAACGGCAGCCCCCGGACAAGCCCTCGGAGGAACTCGGTTTCGCTCGCGCGTTTGCGATGAATGCAACGGAAAGCTGGATGTGGTGTGTCTATTGCCGAAATCTGCGCGGATGTGTGGCATATGTACAAGTGTATGGATCGTAGTAAACTCAGAGCAAGAGTCCCACCCCGGCGAGGAAAGCGCCGGCGGTGAAGCCGACGGCGGCCAACGTGACCTTGCTCGTCCGCCGCTGACCACGAGCTACTGCGCCACTCGTCGTCGACCCCCCCTGTCCATTATTCTGCGACGCATCTCCCGTCGCGGCCGGCCGGCCACTCGAAGTCGCAGACGCCGTCGGCGGAGCGCGCCCGATCGTCGCGACGATGCCGTTGTTGCTGTCGGACGGGTCATAAGTCGGTTCGATCCGCGCGAGCAGGAAGTCGGTCACGGCGGTCGCGACGGCCGAGGCGGGACTGCCGTTGTTGGCGTCGGCGAGAATGCTCGAGAGGTTGCCGGCGGAAGCGGTCAACAGCGTCGAGTTGAAGTAGCGGTGAGTTTGTGCGATATTCCTGCCGTGCTCAAAAGGGTCAGATGCAGCGGATCTCAGTCCGCGCTCGTGGTTACGTACCCAAATTGTCCCGAAATGATATTCGCCACTTGCTGCGACCCGGTCGAGAAGATCGGAAGCGTTGTGTTCATCGAGGTGGCGGAGGTGCCGTTCGCGGCCGAAGAGGAGGCGTTGCCAGAGAACAGAGTTGCGTTCAAAGTGCACGACTGTGTGAGTTGTTCCAATTCATTAGCACGCCAACAGAGACCCTCCGCAAACTGTTCAGGGGGAACGAACCTGAGCCTGGGAAGAGTAGAGCAGGACCGCCACCGCTCCGAGGTCCTGCGCCTGCTGCAGCAAATCGTACGACATGGCCGTCTGGTTCCCAGCAGTCGTCGCGTTCGTGGACGTCGCGTTCGCGTTATCCGCGCTCATCGGAACCGTAGCGGTTTGGACGGCCGAGTCGCAAGAGACGTAGGCGATCCACGGGATCGACGTCGAGGAGTAGTTCAGGTTCGCGCTTGTCTCGTTGAATTGCACCACGACGCCCTGTGCGAATGATAAGGTGAAAGTCAGCTTGAATAATCCAGACTCGAAGGGCTTGGTGGCGCGACTTGCATAGATAGTTTGGTTCCTCTCGTCGCGGAGAGAAGTCACTCCTTGCCTGTCGAACCGCACAGGATCAGCCTCTCGCTCCGGCTTGGACAAAGACGAAGCAAGACTCACGTAAGAGTCCCTCGGGCAGTATCTGTGCTCCATACGGCCTGTATAGTCGCATTCAAGGCCGACTCGGTCGAGTTGGCGAAAGCAGGCACCCTCCCTTCGACCGTGACGTTCCCTGGCGCTTGCTCAGTCGCATTCGCTGCGCTCGCCGAACTCGCACTCGGCACGAGTGCTGTCGAGATGGCCGAGGCGGTGACTGAGCCAGCAGACGAAGCGGCGCCGACGGCGGTCGATGAACTGGTCTGAGCCGAGGCGGTGCCGGACAAGCAGGCGAGGCAGGCGACCGCGACGGTCGTGAGTTGGCCTAGGGGGCTCATTCTCGCTTAAAGCAGTGCTTATAGTCTATGGTCGCGTAGACAGCCCGCCTGCAGCTGCGTGAGAGGTCCAAAGTTTAAGCCGATCTCTGATCCGGTGACGCGCGAGGTGGCGGTGCAACATAAAACAGCTGCAGCTGGCGGAATGCGCACGTATGGTGCGTGTAGAAGAGTAATATGAGCAAGTCTCGCTCTGCATAGTAGGAGTTCAACAGCGACGGGCGAACAAAAATTCATATTTATAAATTGCACGGCCGTGCTTTCGCGGTATACTGAACTCCTAGTAAAGCAGCGCCGCAGCGGATCATGAAGACGACGACGACGACGACGAGTCGAGGATCTGCGCCAGCGCATCTCTCACGGCCTGATCTTCAAACATCCCTTCGGGAGTCGGGCCAACGGGGACGGGCGTGATTCCGAGGTGCTGGAGAACCACGACCGGCCGAGGGAGTCAGCTCCGCCAGTGTTTGCGGGAGAGAGAGAGAAAATGTGCTCACTCGGAGTTGGGCCTCGTCGACTCGCACGTGCCCGTTCCGGACATACACGACATGCGTGACGATATCCCTCGGTTCGATCTCGCGGTTCCTCGCACCCCCCGCCGCCACCGCACCCATTCCAGTCCAGTTCGCTGAACTCCTCCTACATGCGGCAGTCAACGCGTCGACAAAATCGACAGCTTCGTACCCCGTCGTCTCGCGGTCCTCGGTCGAATTGAGCAACAAGATCTTGTTCCGGGTCCGATGGAACCGCTCCTGCTCGTTGGCGATCAAGTCCCCCACCGGTCGGAGGACCAAGCACGGTATGATCGAGGTGTACAATGACCCGGGAGCGTAGATCAACGTCGTGGCGTCTTGGAGCGCTTGGAGGAAGTGCGAGTTCGGACGGGGGTGGATCTCGAGGCCGTACGAGGAGAGGTAAAAGATGCGTTGGATCCGACATGGCAAGGGCGGGATCTCGGATGCGTCTTTGGTGAACTCGAGGTGTTGAGACGCGGTGGGCGCGGCAAAGTCTGATGGAGAACAGGAGGCGGTACTCGTCGCATTCCGGTCGGTGGCGGCGGCGGTGGTGCTGGTGTTGGTGGTGATGTGCAGATCGGGCGACGGGGGGATCTCGGCGTGCGATTCGTCCTCTTCGGCGCCGAGGACGGGCGGTTCCGGAAACGAAGGCGTCGTCGCTCGCGTGAGCGGGAAGATCGCTTCCGCCCTCAGAGTCGCTGCGTTCGAGGTCGAGGTGGAGGTCACGAGCAACGGCGCCGTCGCGGGCGCCACTACCGTCGACGAGGAAGGGTGAGAGATCTCACTCTGACCGGCAATGACGTGCCCGTCTTCGAGTTCGGCTGCAATCGTGACGGTCGACGAGGTGTTGATGACGGGGACGATCCGGACCGAGTCGTGCGAGATGCCGGTCACGCTCACGAACAGGAAGATGGCCGAGGGGACCTGGGAGGGGAACGTTTGATGCGGTTTGTTGAGTAAAAGCTTTGGAGCACGAGCGACCGTCGTCATGAATTGCGGTAGAGACTCACCGAGCCGAGGAAGAGGGAAGCTCCGCTCAGGAAGAGGTTCCCGATCGAAGCCTTCTTGAAGTTGAAGCCCTGTGAGTTCCGAGCCAGTGCTTGGTCAGTCGATTTTTCTGCAGCTCACGGAAGCGCGTGAATCAGCTAGGCGCCGTTCGCCAGCATACTCACGCGTTGCGATTTCTTGAGGACTGCGTTCTGGAAATGGACGAGAAAGGCGCGGATGGTCTCTTTGCGGTCGCCGGGGATACCCTAGCAGAAACTGCAACGGGTCAGTATCGGCCGTGCGCGCAGTGAGAGCGTTTTCTCGAACTGACCCGCCATAATCGGTGAGTCCCTTCGACAATGTCCCCCCACTCTTGCTTCACAGCGACGTTGGTGGTGTTGACCCCTCCCGGTAAGCGGTACTCGAGCAAGCGGCGGATGCAGTCGAGCGGAGAGCCGGCGGGGGCGGAAGGGATGAGGCGGATCAACCGCGATCGGATATCGCCCAAGGCTGGACCGCCTGCGTGCGACTTGCGGGTCAGCGTCCTGTCCTGTCCTGGAGAGAGACCAAAAGGGAGGGGGAGCTGACCGAGGACGCGTTGGATTTCTGAACTGCTGCCACCGTCGTCCGAGACGGGCAAGCAGTACGTGATCCTCTTGGCGCCGACAAAGGCACCGACAACAGTGTTACATCCCGTTCCACCTCCGATGATGCATAGTTCTTCATCTTGCAGAAGAGACGAGGAAGAGGAGGGCGTTCGAGGTTGAGGGAACGAGAACGGGTTTGACGACGAGGAGGAGGCGATGCGTGGCGTTGTCGCCTCGGAGCAGTTGTCGTTCATGCGGTCCTTAGCCAGGTGTATATGGATATATAGCTGATGTGGTCGCGGTGTTGGTAGCCAAGAGCAGGGCGCTGAGCAGCAGCCGAGAGTGGGGAGCTGGTCGTGGTCAGTCGACGGGCAGATCTGCGAGTTGGGAGTGTAGCGTGCAGGATCCCGTGCAGCTTGATCTATTGCCTCGAACCCAGTCCAGCCCGGTCCTGGTGGGAGCTGGTGGTTTCTGGCAGAGAGACTCACGCCTTGGACGACTCGCTTTGGCTTGGCTTCCCTCCGCACACACACACAGAGACAGACAGACACACAGAGGTCGATCCACTACGATGAAGGGAATCGGAAAGGCGTTCGCACGAGGTGCGCACTAGCTTCCCGTCTCTCCCCTGCGCTGTCATTTGTGCCCGCCCTCCCGATCGTCATCACCCGCCCATCATCCTCCGCCTTGTACCCACGCACGCACGCACGCAGACTGGGCGTGGTGGAGCAGCGAATACTCTGCTTCGTCAAGGCGATGACTACCCGCGCGCGGTCTCTGCCCATGCCCGCCCCGAGGAGAGAGCAATCCACCCCGCCTCGGCTTCGCAGCCGGACGCAGCGACAGCTCCGACAACTCCCAAGTGACTGACCGAAACCGACCCCAAACGCAGCGCCGCACATGCTCGGCTCCAAAGTCGGAATGGGCAAAACCAGCGTCGACGCAGAGACGAACGAGATTGTCAGGCGCTTTGCCGGCCTCGAAGGTCAGTCCGCTCCTGTTCGCTTCCTCTGCACTTGCGTGTGCGGTCAACCGCCAATTCGGTGCGCGACACTGACGCTGCTGGAATTGTTTGAACTGACAGAGTACACGGCCAAGCTCGTCAAGGACACGAGCGCCTTCCGCGATGCCGTCGCCAGTACGTCCGCCTTAGGCTCTCACGTTATTTGAAGTGGTCCTGCAACCGAGCTGGCCACTTGAATTGGATTACCGTGTAAAGCCCGAGACTGACGCTCCGATCCCGATCCTGCGCGCAGCCATGCTCACCTCGCAGACCGGCTTCGCCACGGCCTTCACGACCCTCTTCTCCCCGCTCCAGGGCGAAACCTCCCTGACGGCGACCCACCCGTACGCCGAAACGACCCTCCGCAACATTGACCAGTACCAAGAGTTCATGGTCGAACTCCGAGAGGCGATCGAACCCGAGATTGAACTCGTCGACGCGAGGGTCACGGCGCCGCTTAAAGAGTACCAAGAGTTGTTGAAAAAGATCCGAAAGACCATCACCAAGCGTGAGCACAAGGTGCGGCTCGTTTTCCTTTCCTGCCGCTGCGGCCGGTCTCCCTTCCTTTCCTGCTTCGCTTTACACACGATGTCTGACACATTGCGCACCCCAACCTGCAGCTCGTCGACTATGACCGCCACAACAACTCGTACAACAAGCTCAAGGACAAGAAGGAGAAATCGCTCAGCGACGAGAAGAACTTGTTCAAGTACGAGCAGGAACTCGAACTCGCAACCCAAGAGTACGAGCACTACAACGGGTGCGTCTCGTCGCTTGCGGTGGTTCCAGTCTTCCGCTGTCTAGCAGAAGAGTACTGATCGAGGAGAGGATGTACGTTGTCTGCGAAACGACGCACAGGATGCTCAAGACCGAGATTCCTCAATTCCTCGCGCTCTCGTCGGGCTTTATCGCTCCCATCTTCCAGACCTTTTACTTCATCGAGGTCGGCATCCTCTGTACGTCCTCTCTCTCTCCCCTCTTACTGCCTCCCTCCTTTCTTTCACTCGCTGACTCGATCCTCACTGGCGACCGCGCGCGCGACCAAAGACACCCTCCTCGAAAAGATGCAGTCCTTCACGACGAGCACGTACGGTCCCGACGCGGTCGGCGTCGACGGCCTCGAGACGATGCACTATGAACGGATGGGAGACGTCGCTGAGCGGATTGACGCGCTGACGATTACGAAGCGGTTCGTTTCGACTGGTGAGTTTCGGTTCGGCGTGTCTCGGGTCTCACGTTCCAGCCAGTGGGGAAGGGTTCGAGTTGTTCCTCCTCCCGGGCTTTACTGGCTGCAGGCGATTGTACTCAGGGCGTCGATGCTGAGGAGACTTTCAACAACAACTTCCCGCAGCCAAGTTCATGTCGGCGCACCGAGCCGGTTCCGACACCGCGTCGACCTACTCGTCCTCTTCGCTCGGTCGATCGTCTTCGTACGCTCGTCCGAGTGCGGGCGCCGGCGCTCACCTCGAAGCTGCCGCCCCTCCGGCCTACGCCCCTCCCTCCGCCACCAGTCCCGGCCTCGCAGGCAAACGTCCCCCTCCTCCCCCTCCCCCTCCCGGCGCCGGCGCCGGCGCCAAGAAGAAAGAGTTTGTCACGGCTCTGTACGACTATGAAGCCCAGGCCGCAGGGGACTTGTCGTTCCGAGCGGGGGACCGGATCGAGTTGGTCAAACGGACCGAGTCGGATCAGGATTGGTGGACGGGGAGGTTGGACGGACGGGAGGGACAGTTCCCGGCTAACTATACGCAGGGGGCGTAAAGTGTGTGAGAGGAGGGAGGGCCTCGGTCGACCAGAAGTTGTGGTGACAATCTCTCCGTAAATGCCGTTTTCTTTTTGTTTGCGCTCGGTCACCGTCGGGCGCAGGCTCGACTCTGAAAAGCAACGCCTGAGGTTTCGACATTGCAACTGCGCGTGTATACAAGAGCTCTACATATGGTTGGGAATTACCAGGTTGCGGAGGAGATCAGGAAACGAGCTCAGCGAAGTTGTCTCGGGGTGACTCGGGGCTTTTTTTCACTCCGACTCAACGCCACAACTTTAGCGGCGAAAAACCTGAGATGGTACATGATGAGGGATGTGCGGACCGCGCCTTTCTTGCGCTCTGTATCAATCGAGTTGCTGGATTTGCTCGTCGAACTGTCCAGCAACAGACCGATCAGCCTTGTCCGTCACCTTGCGGGAGGGGACGAGCGCCGGTCGGCGCGGCTGATGGATTTACTTGCCTGTTGGGTCATGAACTGGAGTACTTCCACGGCGAGGTGCTCGATGGAGGCAAGCCAGCGCGCATGGGATCCATCTTGCTCGTTGGGACCGGCATCGATCTTGCAGGCCGAGTTCAAAAAACCCATCAAAAACTGTGCGCATTCGCTTGGGGTCCCCTCAACGGGAGCGTCGCGCCCGGGGATACCCGCATCTGCATCTGCGTGCGCATGCTCATCCAGTCTTGTCCAGATCTTTTCCACGATGGCGCCGTCGTGAGTGTATGCCGTCGCTCCAACCTGATTGAGCTTGCCCTGCCATGGGCTCCGCACCCCTGCAGGGCGCGCGACTAGCTCGAGGTGCAGTCGATACAAGAATACCAGCTCGAGCATTGCGATCACCCAACTTGCGTATGCTGTCCCCCTTGCGGATGCTTCGCTGGGAGTGACCGATTGCGCAGCGGCGCGCGGCAGCCTCCCAAGCTGAAGCTCTGCGTCAGCCAGCCTGTCGAGAGCCAGCAGCGCCAGCCATTTTGCGGGATATGTGTGGACTTCGACGTTGACTGCATTCGGCAAGGGTGCAAGAGGCGGCACCCAGACCGTCGCTTTCACGACATCAAGTCGCGTGATCAGGGCAGTCGATAGCGGAAAGCTCTCCGACTCGTGCCAGATCGTGTGGACTGGCATGCTGCGTTGCAAAGGTTGTAGGCTGTCAGTCCGCCGAGTTGGCAAGCTGAAAATGAGGAAGAGACTGCGACGACTGTACCTCACGGCCCAGTGAGTAGAATCACCGTTTTCACTGCACCGCGGAATGATAACAAAGGGGCGTTGCAGACCACCAGGCTCTGCCAATCTCAAATTGAGCTCACGTCGGTAGTCGTAACTCAGTCGGTCGGACGGACAGGCCGCGCGAATGAACCCGGCGTCGAGCCGCTGGCGTGCGCAGTTTTCGAGGTTTAACCAGCCTCGGACACCCGCGAGTGCCCGGAGTTCTGCTGGCTTTCCGGGTACGTGCTGATGATATGCTGGGAAGTACACTCGCAGAGGCTGTAATTCTAGGGGAGTTGGCTTGGCTCTCAGCTTCCTCAAGGCTCGGGAGAACGGTCAAACTTGCCGCCAGCTGCCCAGGTATTCCGATCTTGTGCAAGTCGAGGTGATCGAATGAATCCTCTCCTTCGTCCTCCGCGTTCAAGGAGCAAAACCGACGAAGTAGATTGATTCCGACGAAGCTGGTGAACCTGAGCTTGTCCTCCGGAAAGTCGGCCTGCAAGTTGGCCTGCAAGCGATGCGACAGCTCTGACCACTGCAGCTGGTACGTTTGCTGCATGACAGCAGCGAGCGTGATTGCGCTGGCCGGGCCTTCGCCAGTCACAAATTCCCGACACTGCGAGATTGAGAAGGCCCGGTTTACGCGCGGCGGCAGCGGTGGCGGCGCCGATGAGCCATCGTGAGCGGTCGCTTGCGGCGGAGGCGCGGACGTTTGGGGGTGAGGCCCCGGGGCGGTACTGTGCGGCATCTTGTCCTCCGACAGCGAGGGAAGAAAAAAGGGAAAGGAAGGATTTCTCGAGCGATGCAGATGGCGCTGGGTCCGCGGACAAGCCGCAACTCGAGCCTCTTCTAATTGACAGATTCAGGTCAGCAATGAGCTCGGCTAGCGCTATGTACAGATGGCAATGAGGTCAGCTAGGGCGCATTTGACAGTGTGGCGGAATAAATTTCCGCAGAGCACATTCTCAGCCTCGCGGAGTGAATGCTCGCAGGGACGGGTATGTTTTGTAGGCATCCCCAGTGACTCGCATCTACAGTTGTTCAGGCTTGAAGAAAGCATCTTTCAAGAAGGATGAGAGTATAAACCAGTGGATTGAGTGTGCCGGCCAGGAAGGTAAATCTACACGTTCAAAGGGACTGACGGGACAGATAAGCACGCCTGAGTCTACATGGGGCAGCTGTGACAGTGTATGCCTTAACCGTCAAGTTCTTCGTCACTGAGACCTCCGTCGTTGTGTCCGTGACTCGGAATTCGCGCGGACATGTTGCGGTGTTGATGGTGTGCCACGGTTTCTCTGATCTCTTTCGAAAACTTGTACCAGACCAACATGGACCTGTGAGTATAATTGCTAGCAAGCAGTGACGTGCAAAAGAGTGGGGACTCACCTCGTCTTTCAGAAACTGCAGTACATCACCCAGAAATGATCGCAACAAGGAAATTGGACTGGACGAGGATTGGTCGACCATGCATTCCTCACGCAGGTATTGCGCCAGGACTTCTTGACTGTTGCCATTGGGTGATGTATGCCACTCCAAGCGACTGTAGATGCCCACAAAGAGGTTGTTGCCGTACAGAGCACGCGCTGATTCACCGATGTCAGAGAGCCCAGCAACCCTTTTTAAAGACAGGTTGTCCTCGTGGCGGGCGCGGACGCGATCAGCCTCGTAGGGGACTGATCCGTCATTAGCGGGGTGATCCCGCAAGTATGCCAAGACCGCTAGATGCAGATCATAGAGGAAGATCAGCTCTAGCATGGCCTGAACCCATGGGCCATCACCTTGATGACCATGCCCAGTGGAGGTATGCGCTGAATGCCCCGCGCTGTCTAGGTGGCAAAACCTATGTAGGGCTTGTAGCAGAAGCAAGCGGCCTTCGTAGGTATGGAGCTCAACGTGGTGTGCCAATCCGTCCCCGCCTGGAGAGAGTTTTGGTAACGGTACACTGCACTCCACCTCGTCGTATTCCTCGAGGGTAGTGAACAGGTCTGTATCCTCCCGCTGGATCCAAATCTGTGCTGAAGGGTATCTGGTCAGGTTGAGCTGGATGTTGTCAGAACAAGCAGTACGTTCCCACACCCAAGTCTTAGCTCACTCTCCGTCCCAGGACAGCGCCGGCCACGCACTGGGCCTTGGCATGATGATACATTCTCCATCTGCAACCCTTTGCCCAAAGTATTCACGAGCCCTGTCGTAGTCGGTCTTCAACGAGGGAAGGTGGAACGATTCCTCCCCGACTGACTCTTGCTCCGGCGGGAAAGCTCCGACTTTTCTGTCAATGCGCCGGACGACAGTTTCGCGGAGGCCTGACCAGTTGTCGAATCTTTTGAGCTGCCGTACAACATCCTCACTAATGTGAGCATGCGCAAGCGTCGCCGGCGACATGTAGAAACGTAGGGGCTTTCCAGCAGAAAATACATCAGTGACGGTACCGGCTGTTGCTCGACAGACGACGGCAATCTCCCTTACTGATATTTGGGACGGAATCCCAAGGTCCTCTGCAGCTCCGCGGGTCTGCAGGCGGAGACGCTGCAGCGGCGGCGTCTCGTCGCAATGGCGCCAAAGAAGATTGATGCCCACGAAGCCGGCGAACTTGATCTGGTTAGGCTTGATCTCGGCTTGTATTGAAGCCGGCATCTTGCCCCGTTCCTCCATGAATGTTTGCTGAATGAAGGCAGCAAGCCAGAGTTGGCTTGGTGGGCCGTCGAGGGACACGAAGTCGGGTGAGTGAGAAAGTTTGCCCCTGCGTCGCACCGACCAAGCGCGCGGTCGAGCGGACGACTCGGCGCGGTGCAATGGATTGCGAGGCATCTACTAGACTTAGAGCGCCCGTAGCACCGGGCAGCGGAAAGTCACGAGAATGTAGAAGGACAAGGAGCAACGTGCTGAGTCCGCCGGGTGAAAAGACTCGGCGCACCTCCGCGGACAAGCCGCAGCTCGAGCCTCTGCCAAGCGCGAGACTCCTATCGACCTTGAGCTCGGTCAACGAGTCTGTAGCGCTGGGAAAACACCACTCCGTATCGTCCTTTCGAGAGCAGACACTGTATCAGGTCTCAGCGGGGGAAATTTCCGGTTCTGGAAGCCCGAGACTCAGCGTCGGCGGCGGCAGTGGCGCGAGCACGGGCACGAATTGCGGCGTAGCTGATACCGTTCTTGTGCGCAAGAAAGACATTGGAGTAGCAGTCGACATCGCCGAGCAGAGCGGCGAGGAAAGTGTCGTGGCGACGGGCTTGGTGGAAGTTGTGCGAATCGAAGGGGTTCTAAGCTGGGCGGAAGAGGCCACATTGGACCAGCGGGAGGGCACAAAAACATAATGACGCAGGAAGTAGTGGCGATTCATTCCGCAGGTGCTCACCGTGAATCTAAGGACCTTGCGAACCGTCGAAATTCTCGGTTGCGCAAGCGTGGCAAAGACGCGTTTACTCGATGCGACCGTCGTCCTCTACAGCGGCGAACGACATGGTTTCGATCTTTTTCGGACCCTTGACCTCCTTCTGGAGCAAGTCGTCGATGACTCGGAACGAGCCGGGGTCGATCAGTGCGACCTGCGCAGGGGGCGAAGACGGCGGCATGAGCTTGCGGATAGGAGAGGAGACGAGGTGGATTGGGAGGATGTACGCACGAGTTCCCACTCTTCGGACCACTCGTCGTCCTCGACCTTGGTGACCAACGGCATGATTTTTTCCTTGAGCTTCTTGCCCTCCTTGGACGACATGGTCACGCGGACCCGCATCTGTGCTCGGGCGATCGGCAGCGTCTTCTTGGCTTGGAGTACCTTGATCAGATCGAGTGCCTGCGGGAGCGAGGGAGGGAAGTCCGGTAAGCTCGAGGAGTGAGAAGAGCAAGCGAGGTAACGGGACTCGCCTGCGCCTTGGCGGCCTTTGAACCCTGCACGTTGTAGCCGATCTCGTTCATCGCCTTTTCAATCATTCCGACCGTGTGTGGCCGCTGCGTATTCGGGTCGACACAGCGCGAGGCGACCTCGGTGCAGATTTCCCTCCGGAGCTCCTGGAGTTCGACGGCGCGCTCCTTCTCGCCGACTTGCAGTTCTCCCTTTTTCAAGATCTGCATCATAACCTCTTTCACGTCGCTAGTCCCGAAGGCCTTTTGTAGATCGTCGGCGGACGCGACGGCGCCCTTCGAGACGTTGGTGAAGACGGATTCGATCTGGATCACTTCGGAGAGGTCGGTCTGGGCGCCGGTCCGCCATGCTCGGACGGTGTTGGAGTAGCAAGCGATCTGTGTGGACGTTCACATGTGGTCAACCTCGTACTGCTCCCCAGGCTTCCGAGGGCATTGCCCAGCTCGCCGCCGGAGAGAGAGGAGTCCGCACCTCGAAGCGCTTGCCGCCCTTTTTGAGTCGGACGACCGAGACGTTGGTGAGTTTGATGGCCTTTCCGGGCTGCTTGCCTGCCGACATGTCGGATCTTTAAGACGGTCGAAAGTCGGCGAGATGAGAGGGGGGTGGTTGCCAGAAAGAGAGCGCTTCGGGCGAAGGTAGCGAGCGCGCTTTTGACGTGGGTGATAGTGCGCCTGCCTGAATAACCTCGTCTGCTCGTGTAGGCTGTATCTGCAGGCTGGAGAGCAAGACCTTTGCAGCGATCGATGACGGCACGGCGAGTCGACCGCTCGCCGTCGTCGGTTCTCTCCTCTCGACCACGTGTCCCTCGGCTCGTAAAGGAGTCGTAAAGACCTGCGCATGAGATGATCGCATTGATCGTGATCGTGCTCCTGGCCGCGGCGATCGCCATCGTGTACCGCGTCGGCCGCTCCCTCCTCGCTTCATCTCGACCGCCAAAGCCGCCGTCTCGCCCAGCCGCAGGTGCCAAATCGACGCCAGCTGCTCCAGCAAAGAGTGTCGCGCTCGTCGTGCTCGGAGACATCGGGAGGAGCCCAAGGATGCTGTACCACGCCGAGAGCTTTGCTCGGAACGGGTTCGAGACTCGCATCGTCGCTCACCGCGGTGCGCTCAAATCCGTCTCCCTTCATGCTCCTGGGTCGTGTGGGCTGAGTAACTCTTGCTCCGACGGCTAGGCACGGCGCCTCCGGAGACGCTCGCCGCGAGGTCAAACGTCCACTTTGACTACCTCGAAACTCCTCTCGCATGGGTCAGCCGGCTCCCGCGACCGCTTTTCTTGCTCTTTGCGCCCCTCAAGATCCTGCTCGGCGCGTTCGGTCTCTACCGCACGCTCATGTCCCTCCGGTCACCGCCCGGTTACCTCTTTGTCCAGGTTCGAATTCCGCTTTGCAGCTAGATATTGAACCGAGTTCACTGACTGAACGCACGCTACAGAACCCACCTGCAATTCCGACACTCGCGATTGTCAAGCTCGTCGCATTCCTGCGGGGCAGCAGAGTCATCATCGACTGGCACAACACGGGCTATTCGGTCCTCGCTCTCCGACTGGGCCACGATCACTTGGCCGTCTCCCTCGCCCGCTCGTGCGCTCCGCTTCTCCTTCTACCGTCATCTGCTCTTTTACTGACCCCGGTATGCTGCGCAGCTTTGAGCACTTCTTTGGCCGGTCAGCCTTTGCGCACCTTTGCGTCTCGGACGCGATGCGGACGCAGCTCACGCGCGAGATCAAACTACGGCAAGTTTAGGAAGAACTGTTCTACTGAGGCTTCAGGAGACTGAACTGATTACCTCTGTTCGAACCGGCGCAGTGGCAACGTCGTGACGCTGCATGACCGACCTCCAGCCTCTTTCCGTCGTCTCGCTCCCCACGAGGCGCACGAGGTGAGCGCTCCCGTGCACCGCTCCTCACAGCAGCAGAATGCTCACCAACGCCGATTCTGCGGGTCCTACAGCTCTTCGGACGACTTCCCTCGCTCGTTTCGCTGCACGCGACGACTTTCTCCGATCCGGATGCCGACCCCAGTTCGACCCTCTTCACCGACCCGGAAGGGTACCTTCTCCCCTCTCGACCCGCACTCCTCGTCTCTTCCACCTCCTGGACCGCCGACGAGGATTTCTCGATCCTCCTCCGCGCTTTGAGCGAGTACGAGCGCGCGGCTCGATCGCCCGAATTGACGAGGAGGTTGCCCAAGCTTGTGGTGCTGATTACGGGTAAAGGAGCGGGGAAGAAGGCTTTCGAGGAGGAGGTGGCGAGGCGGGAACAGCTTGAAGGGTGGGAATCGGTTAGAGTGCGGACCGAGTGGCTCGAACGGGAGGACTACCCGCGCTTGCTCGGTGCGCGAGATTCTCTGAGACGGATTTCTGCTCGTGACCGGTGCACTGACTTGGAGATTCGCTTTCGTGGTGGGATAGGGTCGGCCGACCTCGGCATCAGCCTGCACACGAGCACGAGCGGGATCGACTTGCCAATGAAGGTCGTCGACATGTTTGGATGCGAGCTGCCCGTCGTCGCGCTCGACTTTCCTTGGTAAAGCTGTCTCCCAGCGCGCTACCTCGAGCAGTCCCCTTGGTGACTCGTTCAAACGCCCCACAGTATCGGTGAACTGGTCAAGGATGGTCAGAACGGTCGGACGTTCAAGACCGCCAAGGAGCTCTTTACTTTGCTCTCCGTGAGTCACCTCCTCCCGCCAAGAAACGACCGCGAGCTAATCATGCGCATGCGAAGCAGGTGCTTCTCGCCGGTTTCCCGGATAACGAGACCACCGAGCTCGACTCGCTCCGAAACGGCATCAAGACGGCAAGGTACGGCGGAGCCGGAGTCGAGGAAGCCTGGGGTAGTTGGGACGAGCATTGGGACCGAGCGGTCCTTCCTCTCCTGAGCAGGTCTTCTTCTAGCAGCAAGCGCGATTGAAAAGAAGATGTCATTGCTACAGGTTTTCTGAAAGCGAGGGGGATGATGTGAAGCCAACATGGACAAGCGAATTCTCAAAAGCACTCCTACAAGCCGACACAAGCAACAAGCTGGGCACCGGAAGCCGCCTACAGGAAGAACAGGCGCTCCTTCTGGTCCGGGTGGATGTCCTGCGCAGACGTGAAAAGCGGGGGCACTCGTCAGTCGGGCGTCAATTTGCGACGACGTCCTGAGCCAGCTCACCTTCAAACGACCTTGCGCTTCGATCAGGGCGCGCTGACGCATGCGCTCCTGGCTCGAGTCCGAGGCCGATGATGCAAGTCTGAGCATCGGCGACGGAGAAGAACTGGCTCGATTCGAAGACAATCACGAGCCAACTGTTGATCTTCGTCGGCGTGTGGAACTGCTGACCCTTGACGTCCCAGACGCCTTCGCGAGGACGAACGCTGCGGCGGTCGTACTGGATGGTCGGCGCCGGAAGCTCGCGCGCTTCGACTTGCATCGGACGCGGGGCGATCGCGACATCCCACTGTCCGAGCGCCGCCTCGGTCGGCTGGATGCGCTCGAGTCCCTCGTTGAGCATTCTGACCCGGCGGCTGGGCTCGACCGTGGTCAGACGGATCGCGTCGGCGGTTTGCGCCGGGTCGAGCTTTTTGCTCCATTTCTGTCCGGCCTCGACATTGCAGAGCTCGAGCGGCCAGCGAGCGATCTTCGAAACCGAGATGCAGGGAAAGTCGGGACGGCGCAGCTGGACGTTGTAGTACCGCTGGAAGTACTGCTCGATCGTCATCGTCTGGCCGTCGACCTCGAAAGCCGCGCTCGGGTCGTTGGCCGCAATCGGTTCGACGGAGCGAATCTTGCGGGTGGGCTTGACTCCGTCGCGATCCGCCACGACGAGTTGAACTTTGAGGCCCTTGAGGAAGCGGTTGAGCCTGATGAGCTCGGGCCCGGGCACGTTGGCGGCGCTGATGTGCTGCATGGTGAGGTTCCTGCTTGAACCGCGAAGGAAGTCGAGCACGACGTCGGGCAGGCTGCCAGACTGAACCATGGGTTGCGAAGCGATGTCGAGATTCAGGTACATCTTGCCGGGACCCATGCGCAGGCTGCCGCCGAGATGCTTTGATTAGCGAGGGAGTTTGTGGCAAAGACCGGAAGAGACAGACTCGCCTGGAGTAGAAACCCCTCCACATGGCGAGACCTTTGCCGATGGACGCGGCACGAGGGTCTTGAGGCGGAAGGAAGAAGGAAGCGGCGCGGTTCGGGTGGAGCATCGAGGGTCCGTGCTGGATCAAGACGTTGAGAGCCTGAATGGCGGACTGGACGGCCGACGGGTCCGGGAACATCGGAGTGCCTATTCCCTCGCCGCGGATGAAGATGCCGAGCTGCTGGAGGTCGATCGGGCGCGTGAAGCGAATCTTGACGGAGAAGGCGCGGTTGTTCTTTCCCGAGCTGCCGCCGTCTTGGTCCGGAAGACTGACCGACCACTGCCCTTCGTCCGCCGGCAGCTTCCTCGGCGAGAACGCCATCGAGCGCCCGTCGTAGGCGACCGCGACGCCGTCGAAGACGTTCAAGTCCTTGTCGAGGTAGTTCCAGATCTCGCGGTTAAGGCGAGGCGGGGTCTGAGGTCACCGGTCAAGGTCGCGAGCGAAGGGGGAATTGAGAGTGAGCGTCGTCGAGCACGACCACGTCGATGTTCGAGCCGCGGACGCACCTTTGGCTCGCCCGGCTCAATCTTGACGTCGTATTGGTAGCAGCTGTTCATGACGGGAAGTATCAAGTCAGTCAGTGAGACAGCTAGGCGCCAGGAACAGGCGATACAAACGAAACTGGCGACGAGGGTCAGCTCGCGGTGTGATCTGGCCTGTCGACTCACACCAAGGTCGGCGGCGTGATCTCATACGTGTTGGTGGTCATAGCGTAGCGCCGACCGATGCTGCGCGGGGGGGCGGGTCGGCTTGTGAGGAAGGGTCACGGAGGGCCGTCGGATCCGCAAGCCAACTCACGTTCCCGCATTCGGACGACGCATCGGTTGGTCACCATCGGCCCCAGCGTTGAGATTCATCCCAGCTGCGACTGTTCCCAGGCAAATGCGGGAGTGTTGAGTCAGGAGGTGGGACCAGCGTGACGCGACGGCTGACGGACGCGGCACGCACCTTGAGCAGCCAGGTCATCGTCGGTCGAGTCCTCCTTGCGTGCACGCAGATGCGCCATCGAAGCTGTTCCTGCCCGCGCGGGTCCGGCGAGAACTGCCACGATGGAGAGGGAGAAGAACAGCTCGGCGGTGGGACGCGAGTGACGGGCGCGGGAGCGGACAGGAGCTTCGATGGTGTCCCTGCGCACGGGCCTCCCTCGGAATCCCTCGGACTTCTTCTGGTAGACTTCTCAAGCAAAGCTCAGCATAGGCTGTCCATCAGTATGGCTCGTTGACTGCGTGTACAGCGTATGCAAGCGTGGGGGGGGGGGGATAAGCAGAGCTTGAGAAGGCCAGCCCCTCACCAACGCCTCGAGCTGCGAAAAGGAGTCAAACATCGCTTCCATGGGAGCACTGGTCCCGGAGTCGAGCCTGCGTGTACTTGTGCATGTTGCGAACGAAAAGGGAGACGCTAACATCCGATGTCTACATACCCCTTCGAACAACACGACTGTCCACTCTGGACAGACGGTCAGTCGGCAAGATTTGGGCGCCGGTCTCGGGGCGCTTTTGAGTGTTCTATGTGCGGTCGGAAATGTATGGTGAAGCGCGCGACGGGGCGAAGTCGTGCGTGACTGCCTTAGAAGCCGAGCGGAGCCGGTGGTGCCTGGTGCAGCAGTTTCAGGTGGACGAGGTTGAGCGCTTTGACGGCGTCTCGCTCCTCAATCACACAGGAGATGCTGGGAAATGACGAAACTGTCAGTCTGTATTCTCGACAAGGTGGGCAGGTAGGCTCGGGGCTCACTTGATCTCGCTTGCGCCCTGAGAAATCATCTCGATGTTGACGTTGCCCTCGGCGAGAGTGCTAAGGATCGTCCAGCATAGTTCGATCAGCATCTCAGCTCGTGTAAAGTGACTCACGAGGATCGTTGGCGCACCTGAACATCTTGCCTGCGACTCCGACCATGTTCTTCATGTGCTTGCCGACCAGCGACAGGATAGCCATGTCGCGCGAGATCGAAATCTATATGCGAGGCAGGGAATAGCGTCAGCGAGAATGCGCACTTGCTCCCACGAAGGAGGCGGAGACTCACCTCGCCGACAACCTTGAGATCGCGGACCACTCGGTCAATCACGCTCTTGCGGATCTCTCCGTGGATCGCCATCGAGACGTGCACCTCCGAAGTCGAGATCAAGTCGACGACGATGCCGTGCTTGTCGAGCGTGCCGAAGATGCGGGCAAAGAAGCCGTGCGAGATCGTTTTCCGGTTCGAGTGGACCGACAAGACCACGACCGTGTCCTTGATGGTGATCGCCGTCGGACCGAGGTGCGGTTCGAGCGCGGAGGCGGGTACGCTTTGTGGCAGAGAGGGCGCCGTCGCGGGGGCGACGGCATCTCTTGCGTCGTGCTGCAGCGTCGAGTCCTCCGAAGACGGGCCGACCGAGTCCGGGAAGATGATCGTGCCCTCGCCGCTCGGGTTCTCGACGTTCTTGATACGAATCGGGATCGCCGCGCGGATGACTTGCTCCATCGTGAAAGGGTGGATGACCTCCGAGCCGTAATAGGTCAACTCGGCTGCCTCCTCGGGCGTGATCGTCGAGAGGAGACGAGCCGTCGGGACCTTGCGCGGGTCGGCGGTGAAGATACCGTCGACCTCCTTCCAGACTTGCAGCTCGGCGGCGTGGGTGCCGACGGCGCACAATGCAGCGCAGAGATCAGAGTAACCACGACCGACTTGCGCGAGGAGAGAGCCGGGGACCACGCCGAAGAAGCCTGATTGATCTCGCTCGCGAGTCAGCATCCGTTCCCTTCTCCAGGAAGCTAGGATCCAGAACTCACCCGTGATGACCGGCACTCGGTCGCCGCACTCTGCCAACCGCTCGCCCAACCGCTCGCTCAAGCGCGAGTAGAACGCCTGGCCGAGTTGAGGAGGACCGTCTGCCGACTTGGCCGCCGCTTCCGGGTCCTCGCCCAGGACGTCCCAGTCGATGATGCTCTCGAGCGAGACAAGCTCGGCGTCGACGCCCTGCAGAAGATAGAATCGTCAGGTCCGGTCTTGAGAGACCACGAAGGCAAAATGCGACGAGACGCACTCGATCCCGTAATGCGCCCGCGATAATGCGGCACGCCAATCGCTCGCCCACGCCCATAATCGTGTCCTTTGATCGGGTCGAAATCTCTTCGATGATCTGTCAAGGAAGTTCGCGATATTGAGTTCTCGCCTGCACACCGGAGGAGCGCAGAAGGGAGCGAAAGACGAACCTGTGCCGCTCTCAGGAACCCCCTCAACCGCTCACAGTCGTATTCGAGGTCCTCTTCGACCTCCTGCAGCACCTCTGGCGAGTTGGTGATGATCTTCCGCGCTGCCTCGATGTGATCCCGCTTGATCTGGTCGACCGTCTCGTCAAACAGTTGCGACTCGTCCTCGCCGAACGCGCCACCGCCGCCGCCACCGGCAGCGGCCGCAGCCGCAGCAACGGTACCGAGACTCGCCGTCGAGGAGGACATGCCGTTCGTCTTGGAGAGGAGGAGGCCCGAACCGGTCATGCGACGGGAGGAGGAGAGGAAGCCCGGTCGAGGGGTTTGAGGTCGCGACGGTGCGGGGGAGGGAGAACCGGTCGGGGAACCGCGGAGGGAAGGAACCGAGGAGGACACGTCGGGCGCTTTCGGTCGGAGCGCTTCGAGCGCGGCGCGGAGGAGGAGGTTGGTCGTCCCCGTCGCTTTCGTCTGGCCGGAGCGAGCGGAGCAGACGAGCGCGACTCGGTTTCCGCCGCGGATGTATTTCCTGCGCGCCGGTCAAGAGACGACGTGTCAGCTCACTATGCTCGTGTAAAACCTTGCGAAGCAGTGTGGACCCTCACGGGACGATTTCTCCAGCGATCCTCTCTGCGCTCTTTCCGACCGAGGTTCCGCCAAACTTTTGGATGATCCACTCGCCGTTCGGCGGGTTCTGTAGCAGTTCTGCCATGTTCGGGGCGAGATCTGCGCTTTGTGAAAGTCTAGATCGGGTCGAGGCGGGCAAGGGCGAAGGCTATCTCCGAATCCGAATCACGGCTGCCGCGGGTTGCTGAGAGCGAAAGGCGAGTTGCTGAACGGGAGGAGCTTGAGAGCGCTGGACGGTGGCGGAGGTAGCAGCGGATCTGATAGCTTGCTCGTAAGCACACGTAGCCTCACTGCGTTGCGGGGCCTAGAGAGCAAAGCAAAGGCAGCATCATCTCTCGGCGACCTCTGGCGTGATTTTTTTTTTTTGACTCCTCCGTCGGACTCCGCGGATTTCCGTCATGTCGCTCCCCTCTCTACGGTGTGGCCCCCCTCTAGACCTCGCCTAGCCTTGATCTAGAGGTAAGAAGAGCTCCGGGCAAAGCAAGCTGCAAATGAGCCCTTTGAACAAGTCGGGCGATCGTCTATCCGGCAGGCCGTCTCGATAGACGCTCGCTATCGCACAGAGGTTGCAAGGCTGCCCGTAACGAAATCGAGTCTACGGCGGCACTGCCTTGCGGAACTCCATCTTCTCGACGCTGACGTCTCCTTCCCGCTCCGTATACACGTACCTGTCAGACCCATCCCATGTCAGCTCGCGAGGTCACGGTGGACCGCAAGAGAAAGTGGCGGTTAAAAAAGACTCACGTCACGACCACGTTGCCCTGGATGTCGAGCAGCGCAAAGCTCGGTGTCGGTCCGTCGTCGAGTTTGGTATCTGCAGCCGCTGCCGTAGACGCATCTGCAGAACCGGCTTCCTTGCCTCCCGCACCGTTCGTCCCTGCACTGTTCTCCTTCTTCGTGTCACTTTCGCTGGCTGTTGGTGATGGGCCTTGAGGTCGAGAAGCGGTCTTTTCTGATGCTGCGCTGGCAGTAGCGTTGCTGGCGTCGGCAGCGGAAGAGTCGGCGGGAGCGGTAGAGGCGGCGGCGGCGGAAGGTGTAGTCGGAGTCCAGAGGGGAGTAAATGCACCGGTTGCCGAGCCCGGGTTCAGGAAGAACCGACCGTCCGACTCGAAGGCTTCGAACCTGTCGCGTGAGGGCCAGGGGCGAGTCAGTCGATTGCCAACGCAAGTCTGCCCCGTCTCCCGGAAAAGGATGCGCGCGACTGACCGGTGCGTGCCTCCGCTGATCAAGACATCGACGTCCATCTTTCTTGCGGTCGCGGCGAGCATCTCGGCGTCTCCGAGCGGGACGACCTGGTGACCGTGAATGACGCCAATCCGGAGCGGGCCGTGCTGGACGACCATCGACGGCGGCAGAGAGGCCGAGGGCTGCGTGAGCAAGAAAGTCGTCTCCTTGTCAATTTGGCGGCCGTGCGGGCTCGAGCACTTCCGATACTGCGAGCAGACGCTCCGGCTTCACAAGCGTGGCCACGAGGTCTGCGCCGATCCTGCACCACTTGCACGGAGACTCACGTCGTCCCAGTCTCCCCTGACGCCTCTGACGTCGGGTGCGACGCTCCTGAGGTAATCCCACGTCTCGCGGTCGGTGGTATTGCCGGTCGAGAGGATCTGGCCAATCTTTCCGGGCACGAGGAGCTTTTTGAACTTGCTCGGGAGGTCGTGGGCGCGGTTCGGGATGTGGAGATCCCCGATCACGAGGACGAGCATCGTTGCGAGGGTTGTCCCGGCTGGCGAGGGACAGGTAAGCGTGCGGTCGGAAGGCGAGTAAGTGGGGAGCGAGGCGAGGACGGCGGCGGCGTCGGCGGCGGCGGCGGCTGGAGCGGTATGTACGTGGTGGCAGTCGAGTACACGTCAAAGGGAAGGGCTTGCTTCGTTTCTCTCCAGGCTTCTGACAGCGTGTGAGTATAGACACGGGGTGAGTGTCTGGACTGAGCGCCGCGGACTCCGAGTCGACCGCTTTCGACTCGCATCGGCCACACGGCGACCCTCTCGCAGTCCCCTGGGTACTTGTCCAGCACCAAGGATCAGTCGTCAGTCCCTCGAACGCACACGCAGACTCGCTGCGCCGACTCCTCCCGCACCTCGGCACTCGGGCGTCATCGACGTTGGACCGGCAATCACTCGCTGCGGGATCCTCGACAACACCACCTAGCGGGACCCGTACAGCGTATAGAGTCACACTAGCTATGCCTCGCTCGGGCGCAGACGGAGGCTTCCTCTCCGGTCTCAAGCAGGTCCTCATCCCCGACCCGCAGCCTCAGCAGCAGCAGCAGCAGCCCTCGCAGAGAGGAGGAGGGAGCAGCGACTGTGGCGCCAACGCAGCCAACAACGTCCTCGTCGACCTCGCACCGAGACTCGTCAACTCGTCCGCAAAGATCCTGCACCCGGCCACCATCTCGTCCCACCAAGCCTCGCTCCAGGGCACTCCCTCCTCGCATCACCATCACATCCCGACCGACCCGACTACCCTCTCGTTGCGGCGGAAATTGTCGTACGTCCGAGCCGGTCTCGCCCTCGGCAGGCCCAACAACCCCTTGCAGTCCTGGTCAGACTTGAGCACTCAGCTCTACCTCCGAGACCGCGTCGACGAACTGCTCGGTCTCCCCATCCCCGCCGCACCGTTCTCGTTCGCGCCCACCTCTGCCAACACGGCCGGTACCCTGAGCCTCGAAGCGCCGCCTCCCAAGCCAGACGACCCCGTCCCGCTCATTCAAGGCTTCCGAGCGACCATCCCCGCCGCGCAAGCTTCGAAAGCCGAACGGAGACGACGCCGCGCCCTCGTCAGCGAACGGGCCCTCGGACTCGGATCCGGCAACAAGCTCGGCTTGCGGCAGCGAGGCGATCGCGCGCGAGGCTTGTTGGCCGGCGGCGGCGGCGCAGGCAGCAGTCTCGGCGGGATCAGCGAGTTTGGCGAGGAGGAAGAAAGTGGTGGCTTTGAGCCGCCGACGATTGGACGGAGGAGCAAATCCAGGCGAAAGGGAGGCGGCGGCGGCGGAACGGCGTCGTCCGGCGGTTCAGAAGCGGGTCTCCCGCTCGAGAGCCGCGCCGACCTCGAAAAGGACGCGAAGGAGGTCGAGGGCGACATGAACAACGTCGCGGTCCGGAGGGCGCTCCTGAACGGTCAGATCAAGGACGTCGAGGGCAAGATGGCCGCGCTCGAAAAGGTACGCGAAGACCTGCGGCGCGGGTTGCTCGGCTTGCGAGAGGAAGAGCTCGAACTCGAAGACGAACGTGAGTCCTTGTTCCCCGGTTGTCTTGCTCTCTTTCTCGATCGCTGAAGGCTACCTCCCCAGTCGAAGGCATCCAGACTCGCCTGCAACGGCTCCCGCTCGAGACGACCGTCGCGGGTGGTATCTCGACCGGTGCAGCTGTAGCGGCGAACGGACACACTCGATCCGACTCGGCTTCGCGATTGCCGACGAGTAGCTCGCGGAGACGGAAGGGTCCGGCCTTCCTCCCAAGCGAACACGACGACTTGCCGCCCAACGTCGCTTTCATGGTGCGTGCAGTCCGCCGAGTCCCGCGAGACAGCGAATACTGACACGCGCGAACGACGCTCAGACCCTGGCGGGACACCTTTCGCCCGTGATCGCTCTCGACTTTACCGAACCGTACGGGACCTTGGTCTCGTCTTCCTCCGACTCTTCCGTGCGATTGTGGGACCTCACCACCGGAACCGAGACCGGCTTCCTCAAGGGTCACCAGGGACTGGTCAAGGCGCTTCAAGTGGAGGGAAGTGTCTGCGTCAGCGGAGGAGAAGACGGTGGCATCCGGGTGTGGGATCTCGACAAGGCCGAGGAGATGTTTTACACCGGGATTGTTCCGAGCTCGAGTCGAGGCGCAGCGACGGCGGCGCTCCCGGTCGACGAGGATGTGTTTGGCCCGACCTCGACGATTGGTGCGGGCGGCCTCGTGAACGGGCCGGCAGGCACCGTCGAAGACGATGGCTTGCTGCGCGAGCCGACCAGTGTGCGGGACGGGACGGTTGCTGCAGCTGTCGCGGGCGAAGACGCCGACGACCCTTCCAGTCCGTGCATGCGGAACTTGCAGGGGCACACCAAGGCCGTCACGAGCCTGTTCTTTGACGGCCCGACGCTCGTGACCGGATCGTCCGACTCGACTCTGCGGCAGTGGGACTTGACGACCGGTCAGTGTGTCCAGACGATGGACATCCTTTGGGCCATCTCGAACCCGCTCCCCTCGTCGTCCGTCCTGTATCCGGCATCGTCCTACTCTCACTCTGCCACGGATCCGTTCGCCATGTCGTTCTCTCAGCCACCCTCGCTCACGAACCCGTCTTCGACGTCTTCGATCCCGGGCTCGCCGCCCATCACGCCGCGGAAGGCGTACGCCAGCTCGCTCCGGCGGCAGTCGTCCCTGTTCGAGAGTCCGGGTGCGATGGCGGCACCGACGACGGCGACCTACGCGGACGGAAGTTGGGAACTGTACGATGACTTTGTCGGAGGCGTCATGTTCTGGGGCTATGCGCTCGCGAGCGGGACGAAGGACGGCTGCGTCCGCATGTGGGACAGTGAGTCGGCGGCCCTGAAGTCGTCGCTCACGCTTGACTCGTTGCCGACCTCATCGGTTCTCTTTGCAGTGCGAACCGGACAAGCTCATCGGACGCTCGTCGGCCATACTGGCCCTGTCACCTGTCTCCAGTTCGACGAGTACCATCTCGTCAGTGGCAGTCTCGACCGCACCATTCGAGTGCGTTCAACCTTTTCCCGTGCGATACCGCACGTAACCCGTACTGACTCGTTCTTGTCGCCCTGGGTCAGATCTGGGATCTCCGGACTGGTGCTATTGCCGACACGCTCAGATACGACCACGCCGTCACCTCTCTGCAGTTCGACTCGCGCAAGGTCGTCGCCGCCGCGGGCGAAAACAGCGTCAAGGTGTACAACCGGACGACGATGGAGCACTCGGCGCTCCAGCTGAACGGGCACACGGCTCCGGCCGAGAAGCTCCGGTTCATGGACCGCTACCTCGCTAGCGGAGGAAGAGACGCGATGGTCAAGATCTGGGCATTGCAGTAGGATATAGAAGGGGAAAAACGTTCTGCATTGCCTGCGCTCGTCCAAGCAAGCGCGCCGTGATTCAGCTTTCCGGACTCGCTATTCTTCACCCTAAACCCGTCGAGGCCAGATCGTGACAGCGTGGAAGTTTCTGCAAAACAGGGCTCTCTCTCAACTTCTCCACCGCATCAGCTATGGGTGCGCCTCCTTCTTTCGCGTAAAGAAGCGCACAACTCTCGCTCATTGCGGACGCTGATGCACGCAGCGGCTTTCGCAGGCTACGCTCTCTGGCTCGTTCCTGTTCACGATGACGTCCGCGAGGGTGAGCTCCGCTCCGTTCTGCTGCAGCATGTGAGGGATGCTTGGGAACTGACACGGGATGCTCTCGCCCGTGTAGCGCTGGCTCAGACCATAGAAGAGCTGGCGGAGCGCACGTCCGGTCCTCGCTTTCGCCCGCATGTCACGCTGCTTTCCGGCATTCCTTCCAGCACTCCCGTTGAACTGGTCCGCTCTCGAGCCAGCGCGGCAGTCAAGACATGGTCGCAGGCACAGGTGCCCGGTCGTGCCCTGCTCGAATTGACGATGGAGGATGTCGACACGCGCTCGCCTCGCTTTTTCCAGTTCGTCTTTGCCCACATTCGCCCGACTGCAGATCTACTTTCTCTACGCCAAGCTTGCCGGAGCGTCTTTTTCTCGCAAGAGGTGGCGTCGACACCCGCCGACGACTACATGCCGCACCTTTCCCTAGCCTACGGCGACAAGGGGGCGGAGGCGATCCTGAACGATCTGAGGTCTGCCGCCTCCGGAGGCGGCAGCACTGCCCGCACAGGAGGCGGACGATGGGCGATGGACGGACGCTCCTTCAGAGTGGGTGCAGTCGAGGTGTGGTCGTGCGAAGGACCGCCGGCGGAATGGGCGTGCGTCGAGTCAATACCCTTGTCGACCGCTTCGGACGAAACGGGTAAACACAAAGAGCCGTGAACCACCCCGACGAAGCTCGCAACTGTTCGACAATGGCGGGAGGTGCTCGGCCCGTTGGGGAGGGCGAGGTCTTACAGGCAAAACGCCGCCTGGGTACCGCTTTAATCCGTAGCTCTTGCGCCCTCCTTTCAAGCAAACCCTTATTCGTATGCAAATGCGCATGGAGGAGACGTGTTCTGGGAGTATATAGCCTGGAAAATGTTGCGGCCAAAAGGGTTCACGCCCGGGACTGCGTCGCTCTTTCTCACTCTCCGCCCCCCCGGCGATGGTGAAGGCAACTCGTGGTACGTCTACGCAGGGTCTCTGGTCTGCCTTTACATACACTGATCGCATTCGTGCCCCCGTTCAGGCGTTCTTGTCACGTGGTAGGTTGCAGGGCGCGCGCGAACTCGGCCGGCAGAGTTGGCGTCAAAAAGGGCTGACCGCAACTTTCGTTGGCAGCGATGCCGCCGTGAAGCAGATCCTCCTCCAGCTAGACGAGAATGCTGGCCGTCGGCGCTTCATCATTGCGGACCTCGACGAGACGCACGTCTTGATCTCTCCGGATGCCGTCGAGCGAGTCCGAGTGGTGCGGCGCTCCCCGCTCTACAACTCGTGCTGCCGACGTTGACTGACTCCCCTTGTCTTCCTTAGGAGCTGGAAGATGCTCTCGAAGCCAACCACTGGAATCCGCTGGCTGTAGAGGAGCAGTGACGTATTCCGCGTCGCTTCCAACGATGTTGTTGTATTCTTCTTCTGCCACTTGCACTCTCGCGACTAGCTTGCAGCATGACGATTGGACCCCAGCTACCGCCACATCTCGCGCAGAGCAGGGAACCGGATGCAGACGCAGAAGCGGGCCCTGCTGCCCCGCCTCGAGATGATGATGAGGACGACGAAGACGACTTTGGTCCCGCTCTCCCGCCAGACCTGCAGCAGGACCGGGAACGGTCCTCGCACGCAGGACAAACGCCTACGGTCGTGGCCGGCCCGCAGCTTCCGCCTCATCTGACTCGTTCGACGCCTGCGGTTTCCGGCCCGAGTCTGCCAACCCTCGGTCCCACGCTTCCACGAGGAGCTGCGGGCCCAAGTCGGCCACCGTATGGAACAGCAGACGATGGCGAGGATGACAGCGACGGGGAGGTCGGGCCGTTGCCACCGCCGGTAGGACAGCCGGTCGACGACGACGCGGGGGTGCGCCTTTTCCGAGAGCGGGAAGAGCGCGAGCGCCGCAAACAACAGGAGGAGGCCGAGAACAAGAAGCCGAAGCGAGAAGAGTGGATGCTCGTGCCTCCAAAGGAGATGGATCTCCTGAGTTGTGCGTTTCTTTCCAGACCCGGCTGAGTTGGACAGCTCTTCCCCAAGGCATTGGCTAAGACCGAGACGTTTTCTTTTGCAGCCATGGATACGACGAAACTCAAGTCGCGCGGCTTCGCCACGGGCAAGGCCGCTCAGCGCGCATCCGGCAGTGACAGCTCGTCCGGCGTCAACCTCTGGACGGAAACACCGGCCGAACGACAGGAGCGGCTTCGCGACGAGATGCTCGGCAAGAAGCGGAAAGCGGAGAACGCTCCGGCAGAAGAAGAGACGGACGAGGCGCGCCGGAAGCGGCTGCGGGATCAGCAGCTCAAGGATGAAGTCGAGCGGCACAACGTAGGCGACTTCGCGCTCTCTCGTCATCTTGGAGGTTGCGCCGCTGACAGATCTATCCATCCTGCTCTTGCTTTCGCAGCGCACTCAGCGGGGCGAATCGCTGCTCGACAAGCACGCGAAAGCGTCGCGGGCGAGCGGGAAGGACGCGGATGATCGCGCTCCGACCGCCATCTGGGACCGCGACCGCGACATGAGCCTCGGCGGTCGACTCATGGACGACAGTCAACGGTCTAGCGTGGTGAAGAATGCCAAGGGCCTCGGCGGTCGCTTCGGAGGAGGGTCTTTCCTTTGATCTCGCCTGAGTAGCTATCTTCGACGCTGGTGTAGATTGCAAACCTCGCAACGCGGCAGCCGGAAGAATGGATGGATTGCGGTTCTTGACCGTGGAGAGCACCACATCATCCACGCTTCTTCATTGATCGAGTCTTTCGAGTCAAACGCCCCCGTACGGCATGACGAGGCGAGGAAAGGCACTTTGAACAACTCTCCTTCCACACCGGCCAGCCATCATGGCGAATATACCCCAGGACAAGCGCATACTGTCTATACAGAGCCACGTCGTAGCTGGCTACGTAGGTGCGTAGTCACCGTGCTGTTGCCGTCCCGTCCCGTCTTCCTCCTTCCGGCATTCGGCTGAGCTGCTGACCAGGTCTCGCGTCGTTCCAGGCAACAAGGCAGCGTCGTTCCCGTTGCAGCTGCTGGGCTGGGAGGTGGATGCGGCTCTCACGGTCTCGTTCTCGAACCACACGGTATGTCGAGAGGCACCTCGATGTATGCAAAGATTCGTTCTCGGTTCTGTTTGAGCTGACCTCGCGCTCGCCTTTCGTCTCTTTCCCTTCTTCTCCTCACTTTTTCTCTCGCTGCACATCCTCTCGCTTGCCTGTTACGCATCTGCAACTCGTGCTCGACATGCATCCGATATCGGGATCGCCTCGTCGCCCTTCGCTGCGCATGCCTCGCTAAACAAAACCATCGCCCGTCGACTATCAACCACCGGCTCTCGTCCTCTCCTATTAGGGTCCGCGTACTTTGCTTTCCCTCCTTCTGCTTTGACAGCACTAGAGCTAACCTTGACGCATCCACACAGGCTACGGACGATGGGGAGGCTCCAAGTTTGATGCCGCTCACCTGGAAGACGTTTTCAGCGCTCTCGATGTACGTATCGAGCTACTCGACCCTTTAAACCAATGCCAATCTGCTGACGAGCTTTCCTTAGGCCAACGGTCTGCTGCGGCAATCTCACCTCCTGACGGGTTACGTGCCCGGCGCCGACGCTCTCAAGGTTGTCGTCCGTGCTGTGGACCGGCTACGCGCCGTCAACCCCAAGCTCGTCTACGTCCTCGACCCGGTCATGGGCGACGACGGCAGGATCTACGTCAGTGAATCTGTCATCCCGATCTACAAGGCGTTGCTGCCGCGGGCGACCTGCGCGACGCCGAACTACTTCGAGGCCGAGCTTCTCACCGACGTCAAGATCCTCGACGCGGCATCACTCAAGGCGGCATTACGCACGTTCCACGAGCGGTACCGGTTGCCCAACATTGTCATATCCGCCGTTTCGCTCGGCACCGCTGAGCTCGAAAAGCTGGGCTTCAACAACGTCCGCGACGCTTCCAGCTCGACCCCGCGCCGCATGCTCGTGTGCTCGGGCTCGACCATCGTCTCTGCACCTGGCGAGCCGATCAAGTCGGTAGCGTTCGGCGTCGCGTTCCCCGAGCTCGCCGAGCACTACGAAGGCGTCGGCGACGTCTTCTCGTCCCTGGTCGCCGGTCGCTTCCCGTGCCATTCCGACCCCGCCTTCTCCGCGCACCCGGTCTCGCCGCTCGCGCACACGGTCGAGCTCGCCATCGGCTCGCTGCAGGGCATCCTCGCCCGAACGCGCCAACATGCGCTCGCCCTCGCAAACAACCGACCCGAGGCTATCGTGCCGCGCGAGGGCGAGACGGCCGACGAACGCGTTCGGAGACTACGCACGGTCGAGCTGCGACTCATCCAGAGTCAGCAGGAGATCCTCAACCCGGAGATTCGGTATCGCGCCGTTCGATTCGATTCGTGATTTCGTCCTGCGCGCCGTATCGACACGCCGTATCGACATTAGAAGCAGTACTTGTTGCCATACCTACCATGACGTGAGTGTCTGCTTCTCTTTTCCGCCTGCACGCGCACTCGACGGACACCGGATGGCGCGAGATGAGCAACCAGTGTCGCCCCTATCGGAACTACATGACCGATCATGACCAACCGGACAAGCCAAACCGTCCATACTTCTGAGGCCAACCATCCGTTGTCGTCGAGTGCGCGTTTCGTTCTGTTCCCGTTCGAGCGCTGACTCCTCGTTTCGCAGTTTCGCCCTTTCCACCTTTTCGCTCTCCACCCCGTCCGACGGCTCTCTCCCGCCCGTCGACTCGGTCAGCTGTCGTTCGACCACTTGAACGGTCTTTTCGGCGCGCGCTCTCCTGCACCGTGAGTGTCCTTTACCTCGCCGCCCGTCCCGCGCATGGATTTGCAGATCAAAATGATGATCTACATTTCCATGCTAAGACGGAGCACTCTAACGGTGCAATGTCGAAGCCAATGTACTAAGAACGGCATTCTGACTATACCACGTCCATGCGCGGGACATGCTCTTTTTGTTTTCACTTCACAAGCTGACTACTTCCTCTCACTTCCCTGCCCACCTTGTCGCCCGTTTGGAACACGCCGTAGTCCGGGGACGCTCGCGCATCCTCATTGATCCTGCAACACCGGTTCCAATGCGATCAGATTGGCCTGAGACCGGAAAGTGATGTCGACGTACCGGACGAAAGCTTGAAGGTCTTGCCACGGTAATCACGGCCTCACGAACGGTACCGTACAGGAACTTGAAAAGGTGCGTTCCGCGGTCGGGGTAACTCGTCCAACACATGGCCTACGGGACGCCGGCGCGAGGCGCTGCAGAATGTTCACGGCCTCGAAGCCGTCACCGCGCTGAAGCCGCCGGCTCGGATCGTCTGGCTGTGGCCAGAGATCTGAGTACACGGTCCGAGAGGCCCACTACAATCGGACTGCGCAGCTCACCTGGAAGTCCAAGGTCAAGGACGAGGTGTTGTCATCGTAAACCGCCGAACCTTTCGAATTCCACATCTCTGTCTGCACGAGCGACCCGCCAGACCAGCGCTGGGAGAGGATGCCTGCAGCAAATTGACCCATTAATAATGCGCGGCAAAAGCAGAGCAGGCAAGAATGACGAACGAATTGCATTCTGGGCCGTCGCGGGGCTGGAAAAGAGGGCAGTCGCTCAGAATTTGTCGTTGATCTTGACAGAATGCATCCTCGCATCCATCACGTCGGGAATGCCGGACATCAGCTGCTGTACGTTACACCACGCGTTGAGGTACGACGCCCAGCAATACGACCCCGCCCTCGGACAGCCAGGCTCCCACAGGCTTCACCGCGTCCGAACAAGAGTGTTTCGGCAGCAACGAAGCTTGACGGGCGGCCGGTCCGACAAGGGAAGGGCGGAGCCCACGCGTGCGGTCAAAGGACAAGGCAAGCATGTCGCCGCTCGCCGTGGAGGTGACGATCTGGAGGAGAAGCGCCGGTGGAGGCATGTCTGTAGTTGAGCATCTCGAGCTTTAGCTTGAACTCCGGATTTTCGCTTCAGCGATGCCCGTGTCCGGCCCCTCTGACTGTGATAAAGCTCAATCAAGGCACGACAGATACGCATTGCGACGGTGCAGTTGTCGCAGCCAAGGGACTTGCAACAGATCGCACCTCCCGAAAGCGAATGGAGTTCGAGTGGGAGGACAAAGTCTCAAACCTGCCAGAGCTACGGAAATGTCCGCGTCTGCTATCGTCGAGCCGGTAGGAACTGCCGCACTGCTCAAGAGATTATGTCAGTGCGAGAGTGGCCCGAAGAGGCTAGCCCCGAGCGACTCACAGAGATCCGCGTACCGCGCCCGCCTCATCGGATCGATCGCCTCGAGTTCGCGAAGTAAATCGATGCAAGCGAGTCTGAGACCCTCGGCCTCGGCAGACGTGTCGCCGCTTCGAGCATCGAGCTTCTGTGACAGCATCCGTTTGTACGCGACAAGCGACTCCAGGATCCCTGAGGTGAAGCGAGAGGCGTCAGTTTTCTCTTTCTTCGCCGGGTGTCTGCGCCAGCTCGGAGGACGTACACCGACACTGCGGCTCTTCGGCACGGAGCTGCACACAGTCTTCGATCTCGCGCCGCAACATGGCCTCGTCGGCTACGCGCACGGGGGACGGGGATCGTCAGCGTGGGGACGAGCGACGCGCTGAAGTCAGACTCACCTCGTCCGACAAGCCAGCGGTGGTACAGCCACGCGCTCTGATCGTTCGGGTCGGACCAAAGAGCTTGCCGCACAAATTCGAACTCTGTGTTCCAGATTGAGAGTTAGCGGGAAGAGACCCGTCAACTTCGATCGCGAGGACTCGCCTTCGTCCAACGTCGGGATGGGTTCCGCAGATGACTCGGCTCCGTCCCACATTCGGGTCAGCAACTTTGTGCGATAATGCCACGCGGAAAAGTTGCTGAAGTTTTCCGAGATTTTTCGGGTGGTGAAGGCGAGTTCACTCTTCGGCGTCGGCGTTGGCCTGGGCTTCCCGTCGGAGCGAATGTTCTCTTGTACGGCGCCTTGCTCCTCCGTGAGAAGAGTGCTGAGGATATACCGACGGTAATCCCATGTATGGACTGCAGTTGGCGTTAGACGTCAGCGGACGAGCGCAGTGAGATTGTCGATTCGCAGACCGGAAGGACGTACAGTTCCGTCCGTCCTTCTGAAGGTACATGTCGACGAGCGCCAGCTCTGCACCCCAGTCGGCTGCCGGCATTGCATTCAGCACCCATTTCCGATGCTCCCAGACTGAATAGTTTTTGGGATTTCGGAGCAGAGCGACGTTCGTCAGTTGCAGGTCCGTCTCTAGCCGACGTTGCCGAGCCTCTGCGTCTCTGTGAGATCAAGGGTCAGCCTGGGTGGCCCCAGCAGAGTTGCGATCTTCACCCTGTTGAAGACGCACGCATTCGTGGCAAGGTTGAATTGAAGAATTCGTCGTCGAAAAGCCCAAGCGGTCTGGAACTCTGGGTTCAGCGTGAGGATCTGTGTCGTCAGGTCGAAGGCGTCGGACGAAGAGTCTGATGTGTTGCGCTGCCGGATTCCTCATCTTTTGTCAGGAGCCGTGCAAGAACGACAAGGGCGGTCCTCTGCATCTGGACACCCGTCAGGCATAGACGTACTTTCTCGTACATAGACCTGCACAGCGTAGTGTACTCGTCTATGCGCCGTCGCTCCTGTGCCCGCTTTGCCTCGGCGACCTCATCAGGCTCTGTTGGTGGGGCGCGACGTTGCCGGCGAACACCGTGCTGTAGGCGTCAGAGGAACCGCCGCCAACTTGTCAGTCCATGCACGCAGTCGGACAAGATCGACCCAGCTAGACGAACGGACCATAGTGAGCTGGTCGGCGAAGAGCGAGAGGCAAACCGATGTCCGTTTGCCGGCACGTGCAGCATGACCAGACCGGTTCTCGCGGCAGAGTACTCCAGTACGTATGTTCTTTGCAAGCTACAACATAGAAGAACAACAAAAGTCGCGAACGGTACCGCAGAGTCCACAGCCTCGCGCATCAAACGTTCCACTGATCACATCGCCTGGACGCCTGCGGCCGGAGCTGGTTCCCGAGGCTGCCCGCCAAAGGTCAGGCGAGCGTAAGCGGCATTGAAGGTTTCGCGTAAAAGTCGAGCATCCTCGTAGACAACCTGTGGGTCAGGAGGGAATGGTGAGCGGATCGCTAGGATCGCGTTATACGGGGCAAGACTTACGCTTCCTTCCTGGTTCTGTCACCGACGGACCAATCGCATCAATCTCGCTGCCCCTAACGAACCGAGAGACAAGCCGGAAACTCACGTAAATCATGGCGTTGTCGAGCATGAGGTGGATGTCGGCGGCAAAGACTTCCGTATTCGGGTACGTTCCGTTGTTGACCTTCTTCTTGATCTCCTTCAAGCTCTGGCGGGGCCAAAACAGAGATCAGCAGCCGTCTCGGTGCACGCCACTCGTCAGCGGGTCGACGTACGATCGGACGCTGAATGTGCTGGTAATAGTCGGGATAGTCTCGCCGCGCCGGCAGTTCGTTGAAGAGCTGCGCAGAGGACAAGCCGGGTCAGTGCCGCGTGCGAGGCAGGCGCGAACGGAGATTGCGGCCATCGAGGACTCACGCCGGCGCATTGGTGACCCATCGTAGGCTGGTGAGATCCACGTCAGCGAAGGGAACAGGCGACTGCGACAAGGGTAGGCCAAACGAAGAGGAAAAACGCACATTGTCCAGATTCTCCATCTCAGTCAACAGCTCCTCGAAGCACGCACGCAGCTTCTCCTGGTACGGTGAAAGCTGCACCTTCCTGCGCTTGCCGCCGCTCGCCCGCGATGCGTCGTCATCACCGTTGACCGAGGGCGTCCCGGCACCACTTTGCCGCCCCCGTTTGAGACGCTTCCGCCCGTCGCCGTCTTCCGATTCGCTCGGAAGCGCGTCGTCGAAGGCGTAGCGAGGGGCGTTCTCCGTCACCGTCCTACGCTTGCCACGCTTCTTCTCCGAGTCGTCGTCTTCTTCTTCTTCGAGCGCGTGCAGCCACTGCTCCTCGCTCATGCCGTCGTCGTACTGGACCTGCGTGCGGTTGCGCCGGGCGCCTTCACGGCTCTCGTCCTCCGGTTCGAGTTTCGGGTGGTCCATGCGGTACACGTGCGGCAGCTCCCACTCTTGGATCAGGCGCTCCGGCAATTTGCCAGTGTTGCCTGCTGCCGCCCACGCCGCCTCTTCCGCCGCACGCCGATCGCGATCCATCTGAGCGAACAGGGCCCGTTCTTCTTCCGTGCGGGCGATCGCCTCGTTGAGCATGTCGGCTTCGTCGGCGTCGTCGGCGTCTTCCGGCTCGCCGTCCTCGGCCTCGAGGAGAGCACGCAAGAAGGCGTCGCGCTCTTCTGCGGTCGACTTGTTGTCGTAGCGACCGGCTTGAATGATCTTCTTGTCCATCTCAATCTTGCGCGCCGCGCCTGCCATGACGTGCTCTTCCACCGACCGTTCCGTGACGAGACGGAGGATGCGGACCTCCTTCTTCTGACCGATACGGTGCGCGCGATCTTGGGCTTGGAGATCCTGATGCGGGTTCCAGTCGGAGTCGAAGATGATGACGGTGTCGGCCGTCTGCAGGTTCAGTCCGAGACCACCGGCGCGGGTCGAGAGAATGAAGATGGGGTATTTCGAGTTCGGGTCGTTGAAGAGCTTGAGGAGGGTCGAGCGGTCCTCGTGCTTTGTCGTGCCGTCCAGCCGCAAGTGCTCGATGCGGCGGAAGTTCAGGTAATCCTCGAAGATCGTCATGACGGTCTGCGTGCGCGCCAGGCATCATCTCGGACCGTCAGCGGGGGCGCGGGCTCGTAGTGGTGTTGAGCGAGCGTCACATACGGTCATCTGGAAGAACATGAGAACGCGATGACCCGTGGCGAAGAGCTTTGGCAGAATGCGGTCGAGGAGCTCGAACTTGCCGGCAACGCGGTACAGCGTCGCATCGTTCGCGCCGGTCGGGTCGATCGAGCGCTCCACCGCCTCGAAGCAGAACGGATGGTTGCAGATCTGTGGGTGTCATCGGTCAGAGTCAGTGCCGCCCTATGGTGGAAAGGCTGCGATGGCGGTGCCCACCTTGCGCAATTGCATGATCTGGTTCTGCAAGCCGCGGATACCGGTGGCCTTCTTCGTGTCGGTAGGTCCGTCGGTGAAGATCATCCCGTGCTCCTTGATCTGCTTCGTGAGCTTGACCTGCAGCGAACTCATCTTGCACTTGATGACGCGCTCGACCTTGTCGGGGAGGTCCGACTCGACGTCCTTCTTCAGGCGTCGGAGCAGGAACGGCCGGAGCACCTTGTGCAGACGACGAATGACGAGCAGCGACTCTTCTTCGTTCAGCTCGATCTTGTCCTGGCCGCCGGTGTTGGCGAAGGGCGCATTGAACCACTCGTCGAAGCTCTTGACGGAGCCGAAGATTTTCGGGAGCACAAAGTTGAGCAGCGCCCACAGCTCGGGCAGGTTGTTCTGCAGGTGCAGTGGACGATTAGTCATGCTCGATGTACAGGGCCGGGTGCAGACATGCTCACCTGAAGCGGCGTGCCGGTCAAGATGAGACGGTACCTCGACGAGTAGTACTGCGTCAGCGTCAAGGACAGTCGACTTTGCGTGTTCTTCATGCGATGTCCTTCGTCGATGATCATGTGGAGCCACTTGATCTTGGAGAGCAACGGCCGGTCCTTGATAATGTACTCGTACGTGGTCAAGAGGACCTGGAAGTTGCCCTGCCGGATCTCGGCCTGCGCGTTCTTGCGCTGTGCGGGTGTGCCCTTGTACGAGACGACGCGGACCGACGGCGCCCACTTTTCAAACTCGGAGATCCAGTTCGGCATCGTCGAGAGCGGGACGATGACGAGGTACGGGCCCGGTTGCTTCTTGGTCTCGATGAGGTAAGTGATGAGCGAGAGCGTCTGGATCGTCTTGCCGAGACCCATCTCGTCGGCGAGGATGCCGTTGACGTGGTTGTTGTACAGCGACACCATCCATTCGAGACCACGAAGCTGGTAGCCCTTCAGTTCGCCGCCGACCAGAATCGACGGCTGCTTCGTGATGGTCTCCTTGACGCGGTGCGCGACGTTGTAGTAGTCGACCTTGTCCTTGGTCTCCTCCGCAAAGACGGGGACCGCTCCGAAGCGACTCTCGTCGACGGCTTCGTTCGAGGCCGGCTTCTCCTCCTCTTCAGCGGTTCCGTCTGCGGCCTGCACCTCTGCCCGAGCTTCCTGCTGCTGCGCCGACACGGCAGCCGCGAGCGAGTCGAGGAACGAGTCGGTCTGGCGCAAGAGATGAGTGATACGCGTGTCCTTTGCCGTGTCGATGAGCTTGAGGTAACCTTCTTCGTCGTCCGCGCGCAAAGCCTTGAGACGCTCTTTCGAGACGCGCTCCACCCGCTTCTGCTCCTCTCGCTCGGCGTCGACGTGGAACTTGAGCAAAGCTTTGCCGAGCTTCTGGAACTTGACGTCGTGCGTGCGGTGCGCGATCAAGAGATTCCTGCCGTGCTCCGTGATCTCGGCGAGGTGGTCGAGGTGCTTCTGCTTGGCGCGACGTTCCCGCTCCTGCTTCTGTCGCTTCTCGATGCCTTCGATGGCAGTGGCGTCCCGCAGAGTTGGTTTCCGCGACCTCCGGAACAGAGACCGGTCGAGGGGCAGGGACAGAGAACACGCTGGCCGCATACTCTGAACGACCTGTTCGCGCAGTGCCCGCTGACGCTCGACCAGATTCAACGACTTGATCTCGATGAGTGCGCGGATCTTTTGCGACGCGAGAGAGGGGGCGGCCTCGGCCGGCGCTCTCGGCGCGATCGCAGGCAAAGCGTTCTGTCCGAGGTTGGAGGGGAGCTGCTCGAGTTCCCGACGGCGCTGGTGGATACGGGCCTCGATGAACCGGTTGCGTTCGTCGATGATCGTTTGCGGGTCGAGGCCGGCGGGAAGGAGAGTCGGCACGAGGAGCGCGTCTTGGCTTCGCCCGCCTTGGTAGGATCGGAGGACTTCTCGCGGCGTAGCAAATGCGTTGTACGGGTAGACCAGCGATTCGACATCTTCGACCGTCTCGACGCCGCCTTCGCTGGCGAGAGCCTTGGCGCGGGCTGCTGCGACGGCTTCCGGGTCGAGTTCGTCGCCTTTGAGGGCGTCCTGTCCTTCCTCGAGAGAGTCGACGTATTTCAGCGCCTCGGAAGGGGTAGCCAGCGCAGCCTGCAGGACGGCGGGGAGGGGCTGGTTGCGAGCCAGGAGCCGGAAGGCGACGACTTGACATTTGAGGGCAGCGACCTGCTCCGGGGTGAAGGGGACCGTAGTCGGAGAGATGGTCGGGGTGTACGGTTCAACGGTCGCAGGAGATGCCCCCGCTGCGACCGGAGCCGGCGTCGACAGTGCCGCAGCGTCGGGTGTCGCGGCGGGTTTGGTAGGGACGCCGTTGGCGACGGCGGACGCTTCGGCGACAGCACCTGTGCGAGGGGACTTGTCAGACTCGGCGCGTCAAAGCTTGACCGAAGCGCGTCGTTCATACGCACCCTGGGCGCGCTGTCGCTGGGCCTGGACGGCGAGGATGATCCTGGTGAGGTTGGCGAGTTCAGGCGAACTGTCAGTTGTAGCGCCGTCCGCTTTGAGCTGTTGCACGCGTGCTGTTTCGGAGTATCGACAGAGAGAGAGATGTTTGCCGTCGAGGTCTCGGTGAGTATGCGCGTGATTGCGGCAGCGACAACAAGCCAACGAGGGGACAAGTTCGCTCACCGATGACTCGGCGCAGATGCTCGCTCGTGAGGGCGAGTGGCGCGTTGGGTGGCTCTGACCCTGGCGGTCCGGCTGGGCTCGCCATGTCGGCAGAGAGCGACGCGCGCGCTGTTTGGCTGTTTGCCTCCCTTTGGGCGGCGACACGGGCGATGTCCGCGCGGCGGCAACGAGTCGGCGGGCCTCGCTTTGCGCCTCCCCTCCAGCAGTCTCTCGCCTCTCCTCTCGACCAGACAGACCAACTCTCGGATCACTTGGCAACAATACGGAAACCGGGCGCACGAAATGGCCGTGACAAGGAGAAGCCAGAGGCGCACTTCCCAGGCTCCGCCGCAGGATCCGTCGCCTGCGCCCGCTGCCCACCCCGCCAACCTTACGCCGTCCGCCGATCTTGCGGCCTCGCTACCCTCTGACCCGGCTCCTCCTTGCAAACGGCCCCGAACGAGTGCCGCTGCGGCGAGTAAGGTTGCGAGCGGTGCGGCAAGTGCGGGTCTGTCGAGCGGCACCGCAGCGGTCGACCCGTCGGCGACGTCGGATCAAGCCACGCAGCAAGCCGAAGTCGCCGCACTTGCCGGGCCATTGCCATCGTTGCCCTCACGCGCCCCGACTAAACGCAAGCCACCGAGGAGGAGGATACCGTCGTCCGATGCTGAAGAGGAAGAAGAGCAGGTCGTTTTGGCCCCGCCTCCCGAGGCCACCAACCCGCCGCCAGAGCCCGGCAATGCGATCCTCTCCGTGGCCCTCGACCCCCTCGACCCCGAAGACACCTCCAGCGCACCGGAACCATCTGCTCCCGCCGTACCGAAGCCTCTGGATCAAGCAGCCACCGAGGTTGATCGCGACCCGCCGTCGGCCATGCCGCTGGCGAGTCCGCAGGACGCTTCCGGCCCGACAAAGACGCCACAGCCCATTACGAGCTTGCAGGCCACTACGCCGCTAGAGGCACAGGAGGAACGCGCTCCGGCGCGAGGGGACGATTCGGTGGGTGCGACTCCGGTACCCGTCGACGAGCCGATCAGCACCCCCGTTGCGGCGAACCTACCGTTGCCCACCGCAGACCAGGACATGCACACAGCCACCAACAAGGAGGAAGCGGGCGAAGAGGCAGCCTCGACGGAACAGCAAGCGGCAGCCACGATCTCGACAGGTGCGAGTAGCGGTTCCATCGCTCAGCCTTCGCCCAAGCCAGGGCAGAGCCCCGCGGGCAAGCCGTCTGCGCCAAAGGCCAACGCAGCACGCAACCCGTTGAACAAGATTCGTTCGTCCAAGATCGCTCCGGGCGCACCAAAGCCGTCTTCCGCGGGCCTGAAACCGACCAAGTCGGGCGCTTTCGACATCCTCAAAGTCCTGCAGCCCACGGTCGGTCTCGTGCACGTCTTGATCTGATGAGCCCAGCGCAATGTTACTCACGTAACTCGGAGCGCTTACAGGCTCCCGCTAAACCCAAGCCCGAACAACTTGTCGAGGCGCGGACAGCTCCGCCGTGAGTGTCTCGGTTGCCCCTGACCCACGACTCGTCAAGCTAAGCTGCTTTGATCCTCGTGCAGAACCTCGATGCCTACGCAGGCTGAGAAGGCGGCAGAGGCGAAATTGATGACGGAGGCCAGGATTCGCGAGCGTTTGGCAAGATCCGATGCAGATGTATGTGCTTCGTTCTTCCCCGCGCCGAATGTTCTCTCTTAACCCCTCCTCTTCTCGCGTGCAGTCTACTTCGTTTGATCTTCTCGCGCAGAATTACGGCATCATGCGCTTCGAGGTGCGCGCTCGACGGCTTTCTCTCGCTTCCGGCTTCGAAACTCACATTGTCCAATCCGCAGGACGAATTCCGCGAGAAAGTCCGGCGCCAGCATGCTGAGGAGAACAACAAGTACTCTGGCAAGCACGGCCTTCCGCGGCTGACGACCTTTGGCAGCGTCTTTAGTCTCTTCCCGAGATCGACTGGCGAAGGGTACGAAGCGCCTTGAGCCTGGTTCCGGCATGTTGTACAGTCATCTGTGTTTCAGTGATCGCCACGTGTTGTCGCATACTTGTCCTGCAACGTCTCTTGTCCGTTCACACCTCGCTCTCCCTTGGACAAGTCCCACAATTCGGCGTCGGCCGGAGAGAGATGCTCGTGAAGTTTGGTCTGCGAGGCACGAGCCTTTGCTAGCTGGATCTTGAGCGACTCTTGGGTAAACAGGTAGCTGGAAAGAGGGCGACGGCATGAGCAAGAGCCACTGATCAGCGCAGTCCGCAGCGGAAACGGAGGAGGATCGGACGCACCCGACGATGGACCCGGTCAGAATACCGGAAAGTAGGCTGTCGCGAGGTGCACATGTCCTTGTCAGCGAATCGTACAACGACGCCCGAAGCGCGCGGCTGCTAGCAGCAGCTTACCCAATGTTCCGCGACTGTCGAAGCATTCGCGTCGAGATGAAGCCGCCGAGGAACCCAGCGCATGTTCCGGCGGCAATGCCTGTATGACATAGCTCAGCTGGTCAGGTCTCTCGCTGCGATGGCCGATCGCCACCGAGCCTCCAAGATGACCGGATGACCGTCCAGCGACTCGATCCCGAGGTGGGGGGCGGAGTCGACGAGAGAGGACTCACCGTCGATCTGAGCACGACGATTGGCTGCACCGACCTCCTCGATCGTCAGTCGCAGGGGGTCCTGGCCCGTCGATGCTTGGTCGGCAGACATTGGGCGGCTGTGATGATGATGAAGGCTCGGGCGAGAAGGCAGTACTGACTGGGCCGAGGTCGCAGCGACGGGATCAGAAAGCCGTCGAGGGTGGAGTTGCTAGTGTAGGAATATGTCGTTCGGGTGTAGGCGCTGTTCGGATCGGCGGGTGAAGCGCTACGCACGCCTTGATGTAACTGCAGGTGATGAAAAGGGTCGGCGTCGATCTCGAGCCTCTTGACTTCTCACCACGACCGTAGGCATGGACGAGCTGACCGGCTTGCCGCTTGCTTTCGGTAAAAAAGCTGCACCGAAGAAGCAGGTCGACCCGCAGCGACTGCACAGCACAAAGCGCGCCAGTCCTCCCGCGGCCCTCCTGGTAAGCGTCTCGCACCGACCCTTGGACCTCGCTCTGTGCTGTCAGCGGCTGACTCTCAATCACTACAGCCTCAAAATGCGCAAGTCGGAACCGGTCCCGTCGAGCCGGCGACAGCGGCATCTGCTGTGGAGGAACCGGCAGAGCGGGGGACATTGGTGCAGGCGAGGGACGGAGCAGACGACGCTGGCTCTGGCGACTCCGCCTTGCCCATCACCCACGAGGTTGTCATGAAAGACCATACCAAGGTGGGCGACGCGCGCGTCTTGGCGAGAGCGAGGGCCGGAGACCGCTAACGCACGCAATTGCGAACAACAGACTGTGTCGGCCCTCTCGATTGACCCTGCAGGGGCCCGTGTCGTCTCCGGCTCTTACGACTACGACTGCAAACTCTGGGACTTTGGCGGGATGAATGCCAACTTCAAGCCGTTCCGGAGTTTTGAATGCAAACCTGGTCATCAGGTGCGTGCTCTTTCGTCGTTCGCTCTGGAGGCGCTTCACTGAACCTCCGAGCCCTGCTAGGTGCTCGATGTACAATTCTCTATCACCGGAGACTCTTTCCTGGCGGCGACCGGTTCCACCCAAGTGAAACTGTACGATCGCGACGGCGCAGAAAAGTAAGCTGGTCTGTGTTCCAAGTCAGGGGAAACCCTCGAGCCGCACTGATGATGACTCGTTTCAGGTGGGAGTACAACAAGGGAGACATGTACATTCGCGACCTGCGGAATACAGAGTACGTCTTTCCTCTGCGGCGGCTCGTTGATAGAGTCGCGGCTCACCTGGCTCCTCTTGTTCGTCCTCGTGACCGCAGCGGCCACGTTGCCGCGGTCACGTCAGCCGCCTGGCACCCGAAGGACAGCTCCTTGTTCCTTACGGCCTCGGCTGATAGCAGTCTGAGAATCTGGGAGTTGGACAACCGCCGGAAAAGCAAATCGGTCATCGTCGTTCGGAGCAAGGAACGGGGCGGCAAGACCAAAGTGACGGCGTGTGCGTGGAACCCCGACGGCAGGAGCATCGCAGCAGGTGAGCCTTCCTTGTGATGGCACTTTGCTTGAGATTGGAGCTCACCCGCTTGCATTGACTCGTCAGCGTGCGAAGACGGCGCAATACACGTCTGGTCAGCGAGCGGCAACTTTTCGCGCCCTACCCTCGTGCGTACCGGTGTTCCACCTCTCCCTCTTTGCTCGGCTCATTAAAGTACTCCGGAGCAGACACGCGAGGGTGCCCACGAGAAGGGGACCGTCACGAGTTCGATCGCGTATTCGCCCGATGGAACACAGCTCGCAACTCGCGGTGGGGATGGAACCGTTAAGCGTACGCTTTTCCCCCCTCTGTGTATTCACGAGATGGGTCTCGTATGCTGACTGTGCGTGCTCGTGCAATCAGTGTGGAACGCAAAGAATCTCAAGAAGCCGATCGCGACTGCGTCGTCTTTGCCATCCCTGAATCAGGAGACGAACGTGACGTTCTCGCCAAACGGCGATTACGTTTTGACGGGTACGGCCGGTATGAAGGCAGGAGTACTCTCCGGCGGCGGCGAAGAAGAGAGAGCAAACGAACTGGCCACTGCGGGCGGGATCGGTGCCGGCCAGCTGGTCGTCCTTTCCTCTCACGACCTCCGCGTCGTCAAGAAGATCGGTAGGCACCCGGAGCTCTAATCTCTGAATGGTATTGACGCTGACCTGGCTTCGGTACCTAGCCGTATCGCCTTTTTCGGTCGTCCGCGTTCTGTGGCATCCGAAAATCAATCAGGTCCGTTGCTATCCCATCAAAATCACCCTGCAGCGTCAGAGCGCACGCCGCTGACGCTCTCGTCCGCGATCGCAGATCCTGACAGGCTCCGCAGACGGATCCATCCATGTGCTGTACTCGCCGGACTCGGCAGTCAAGGGCGTGACCATGGCGATAACGAAAGCCCCGAAGGCGCGTGCAATCGACGACTTCGGCTCGGATGGCGCAGCGCATGCTACGATCATTGCTCCGCACTCTCTGCCGATGTTCAAGGAGGATGGAGCGGTGGGGACTAGCGCCGGTGGGCGCGGTACGAAGCGCAGGAGGGAGAAGGAGCGTCATGATCCGCAGAAGACACTCAAGCCAAGTACGCCCATGCCGGCCTTGACAGACGTGCTGGCCTCGCTGACGCTCTTATTCTATCGCAGTGCCTCCTGTGGTCGGTCCTGGTCGGGGAGGAAGGATTGGCGCGGCGGCAACTCAGCACGTCGTCCAGAATTTGCTGCGGAACGAGATGCGCGATCAGGATGTAAGCGAATCCTTGCTTGTTGGTCGCTTTCAGGGCTGACATGTTCACTTTATGCAGCCTCGAGAAGCGCTGCTCAAGTATGCGACGCAGGACCCCGGCGAGAATACGTGGACCAAGGCGTGGGCGGCCTCGCAACCGAAGCCGGTCTTTGACACACGGCCGGAATCGGATGAGGAACAGTAGTCTGAGGGCTTGAAGTGCCTTGCCGTGCTGTAGCGTGGCAATCAACCCGTATATACCGATGTTTGAGACAGGTTACGGAAGGTGTCTCGAAAAGCGTCAAGATCCCTCGCCGCACATCTAGACGGCGCGTTGGTGCAACTCATACCGGCTCTTGACGCGGAACGCTGGTCTCTGGGCTGTGGAGTTACTAGTCTTGGCCCTCTCTCGCGGCCGAGAGCAAGTGGCAGTACCGCCAAAAAGTTAAAATAAATGTGTACCAGATCTATACCTTTATTTGCGATTGTCTTCCATCAAGGACCATTTGCCCGAGTGGTTAAGGGGACAGACTAGAATCAAGTTCTTGCCCATCTGTTACGCTATGCGTGCGCAGGTTCAAATCCTGCAGTGGTCGATTTTTTTTTGGTCATGCAGCCTGGCCAGCACTTTTTGTTTCTCAACCTTCTGACACGCTTTTGCTTGTCAAAGCCCACCTGTTTGTATACGCCTAAAGCTACACTAAGATGGCAACTGGGGAAGTGGTATGGTGTTCGAGAGAAATTTGATTTAGAGGAGATCATAGTTTGGAGCGAGCGGAACTTGAAGCGGACAGGCCGGACATGTCCCTTGCAGGTCCAATCGACTCGGTCGTTGACAGAGGCGTTTCTGAAGCAGGCTTTCACCCGTTTTTTTTTTTTTCTATAGGCGTCCGTCTGGGGGGCCTGTGTGGCCGACAGGAGCCTTGCGCGTGGAAGGGGGCTCGAGCTGCGGCTTGTCCGCGGAGGTGCGGTGCGCGCATCGGTTCGTTTCTCGGACGTCGAACAACGCTTGACTTCGCGGATCTACGTGGAACACTGCCCAGAAGATGCCACACAGTACAGCACAATTGGCAGAGTCACGCCCTCATTCAAGCGGAAGCTCTCGCTACTCGTCTCGCGCGTCAACACCCGCTCCGCGCACAGATCTCAACCTACCCATTGCCGCGTGCCCGGACTTTATGACTGTGGATGGGTCGGTCATATCTGCTGCTGTCATTCAGCAAACATACATGATGTTCCGGCAAGATCTTTCACCTGTCGTGTGCGAGGCATGCCCACTCGACAGGATCAAGTTCACAGGCATGGTCGGCATCAGCTTGCTCCGACGTCTTTGCAGGTTGCCCAACAACTTGCACCATGCTCTTGACCTGAACAATATTGGAATCCCCACAGCAATGGCAGTACGTGCAGTGATTCCTTTGAGGCAACTAGGAGGCTCAGCTGACCCATCCTTTGACCTAGCCTCTCCGGATGGTCTTTCAAGAGATTCATGGAAGACAGGCTCTGCGGAAACATGCGGACCGGCGTGCGATAGAGCGGGTTGGCACATGGTCGCAGCTTTGCGTTAGCGTTCTAGAACGCATCGAAACCGCGATCACCATGCTCCTTCCTTCTGATCCACTCAAACTCGACTATCAACAGACCAAAGCACACCTCCCTGGTGGATGGCTAGACTCAGGGGCGTTGATTCCGATCCCACGATGCAGAGAGCTGAACAACCTGTCACCGGAGTGGATGTGAGGATTCTCCGGCTTGTATCTACCACTGCACCTCTCGCTGACAGGGCAAGTCTGTGGACAGTCTACCAACAAGTCACATCTGGATTGAGCTTGAAGACTTGCCAAGCTTCAACAGCATGCCTGAGCAGAACACAGTATCAGTGGATGTTCAGGTACCACCTCTTGGCCGGTTCGGTGTTGAGCCTGTCACAGTCTACACCTACACAGCACCCTGGCTTGCCCTACAGGCTCTGTTCAGGATGATACAGGCAGAGGATGAGCTAGAGTCTCTCCCTCACATGGAAGAGCCCGGGGCTGACAATGACACCGACCTGCGAGAACTTCTCCGCACAAACTGGTCAGTTGCGGTACTGGAACTCATATTCCTGTATCGTCTGCACCTGGAAATCCAAGGTCAGACTCTCCTGCGCACCTTTGCCGGACTTCTGGGCATTGCACGAGCAGCGAGGCTCGGCAATGACTCCGTCTTTAGGAGGATTCACACCAGCCTCGAGGCACGTCAGCATAGGATAGGATAGGATAAATTCCAAGTTTAAAGTCGTTCAAGCCTAGAAGAGACTCATGTCAGCATGTGCAGGGGGAGGCTGTCCATGACCCCATCATCAATGGCACCCTTGCTGACTGCGCAGATACTCTCATGGAGTTTCTTCACTTGCGCTGTAAGATCGAGCACGCTGGTGAAAATCACTCGGCCTGGCTTGACTCGTTCAAACAAGATGCCCGAGGAGGTCTCCAGTTTTTCCATGATCAGGTATGTTGAGCCATTGCAGCTCTTCCTCACCACACGAATAGGGCACAGGCTTGGAAGCGCTTCTGACCCATCAACATCTGTTGACAGTTCAAAGCTGAAGCGATGGCAGTGGGACGAGACCGGCGGGTACCGCATTCCCAGAATATGCAACCCAGTTGGGACAACCTGAGTGCCGGAGATCACGACGCTCCGGTTCCTCGCCGACTCCGGCCGTTTTGACTCTCTTTACTCCCACCCTCGGAGGACCCGCCTTATTTCTGATCTGTTCTAGCCCTCTCTCCCTGATCCGTCCTATACCCTTCATCATCTCAAACCTGATTTTCCTGGCTCAAAGAGCAGGGTTTTTCCCTTTTCTTTCAGGCCTTTCCTCACTTCTCGCATTTCGTGTAGTATTCATGGTCTACACGGGCTTTCTAGCCCATATGACTTGAAGCAAGACTTATCTATCTGTCTGTCTGCATTGCATCGGAGTGCAGGGGTATATAGATAGATAAATTTGCGGAAAGAGCGCGGTGAGCGGAGCCAAGCACTATCTATCTATCAGGGCCAGCTGCAGCGGCGGCGCTCACAGTGCCGCAAGTGAGGAGCCAGATAAATGGCAACAGAGGGGGAGCTCAGCAAAGGTGACTGACCTCATCTCCGAGGACACCACCGGGGCACAGGGGACCAATGATCATCTGCTGCACAGCTCCGAGCATCCTGCGCTCGTTCGCGTCCACCAGGACGTCTGCTGTTCAAGGCTGCTCTCCAGGCAGTGAGAGTGAACTGCCGGTGAGTATGACAGTATAGAGAGAAGGGTGTATGAGGGAAGCTACGCACCTGCTCTCCAGCAGTTCATTCGCACGCTTCTACTCGCTCTACTTGCCTCCAGGGGACCCCCTCACCTCCCCCTCTTAGCCCCTCGTTTGTGACCCACACTCTCTACATCTTCAGCCTTTCTTCCTCTTTCGCTGCACCCACACCCTCACTGTACCCTCCTTCTTCCCCAACCTGACTTTCCTGACTCCAAAAGATTTGTTCCTTCGAGCATTTCCTTGCTTCTCCCACTTTGAGTAGTGTCCACAGTCTACATGGGCTCTCTAGCTCAATATGACTTGAAATAAGAAGATCTATCTATCTATCTGACACTGCTGGAGAGCAAGAGAGGGAGAGGAGCGAGCGCGCGCCTCATGACAGATGCCTCAGGAGAGGCTGCAGCGGCGCCTGCAGACTGACCTTTTTGCGCCGCGCAACACCCGCTACCTCATCAAGTTTGTTCAAGATACAGGCCGGTTTCCGCGACTGTTCTATGTTCTGTGATTTCCCTACTCTCGTCTGTAGCGGGTCTTCCCTACAGGGGTTTTCCTCCCGCGTGTATACTCCCCTTCCTTCGCTTCTGTTAGTTACTGGTTTGGTGCAAGGAGTGGGAGCACGACTCAAGGCTTTGGCGGACCGGCGGAGGCGGGAAGAACGGGTGTAGCGCGGCTATCGCACTCTAGCGTATCGCCATGAGTATGCCGAGTCGTGCACGAGCGGCAGCAGCGTCGACAGCGACGAGGAGGAGGGAGAAGGAGGCCAAGCTGGACTCGGCAGGACGTCATCTGCACGACCAGCCATCTCGCCCCCGCCGGCCCCCAACAGCTCCGGCGAGATCAGACACGGTCGTTTGCTACCCAGAAGCCTCTCTGCAGGCTGGTCCACGTTCAAAACAGCTCAGAAATCCATCTGGTTGGCACTTTGGGTGCCGTCACCAACGGGCGGACAACTTCACGCCGTCGCCTCCTCCCCTCCCGGCCTCCGGAGCACCCCCCTGCCTCCCCCTCTTAGCCCCTCTCTCTTGTGTCTCTATACCCTCAGACTTTTTCCTCTTTTCGCTCCTCCTACCCCCTCTCTGTACCCTCCACTCTTTTCCAACCTGATTTTCCTGACTCCAAAAGAGCAGGTTTTTTTCTTCGGGCCTCTCCCCGCTTCTCCCATAGTCTTTGCACTAGGTCTACATGGGCTTCTATAGCTCGATATGA